>JAVYIG010005010.1:0-146533 GCA_035222895.1 Strongylocentrotus droebachiensis
CAAATAAAGATCATGCGTTAAAAGTTGTTATGTTTATTACATGTTTCGTGTCAATTTTCTTGTTATTTTTGGAGTATTTTTCGGAAAAACATTGATATTAGTATACACTTTTCACAGCTCAGTAACTTTAAGCTTTATCATCAGGCTATTAAAAAATATACTAAAAACAAAATAGGTCTACAGCTCTTGATATGAGGAAAGCAGTGCCAAAGATAGTGCAGTGGGAAGTTTCTAGTAAAGGCTATCACTTTTAAATTGTGGTATTTTTCCTTTGTTCAGACTGAGCTGCGTCTATCTTATGAGCTCTCTCCCGAGATCTCTGCATACAGTGCAGTACATTGTTCATGATGACGCTCATTTCGCGCGGTGAAAGAAACCCGGACACCCTGATTCAGGACTACAAAAGAAAATCACAAAATCATTATTTTCTGCCCAAATACAGCATTTCTCGGATATGAACCCAGCGAGGCACAGTTTCTTGGCTGGTCCTAGTCATTCTTGTCAAGGGCGGGTTTAAAGAGGCGGCAGTAAACATGTTTACAGCGTTTAAAAGCCCCCAAAACCTTACGCCATTAAGCCTATTACAGTCAAACCTGTCTATAGCGATCGCCCAGGTGAAACACAAATAGTGTAATCGATATAGTGAATTGCAACTTTCAAAGATCTTTATTCCATCTTTTTTATGTATGTAATGTAAATAACTCTGAACATTGTTTTGCAGGTATTGTTGCCCATGTCTTATCACCATTTTCCAGAGGACTACACTTCTGTCGAATGAGAAGGACATCTTACACCATGGATGGATTCCGCCTTCTCTATCTGTTCCTGATCCTCTTGATGAGATCTGGTGACGTTGAAACCAATCCAGGTCCGAACACTGCAGTAAGGTATGCATACTAGTAGCACCTGAAATTGAGTTCTGGGCCCTGTTTCATAAACCTTGTTATCGATAACGGGTTATAAGCTACTGAAATTGTGGCATTTGATCGGCTGAGAGCAGATTTGTCATAGAAATGTAACATTTGTGATTGATATACAAGCTTTATGAAACAGGGCCCTAGTCACGCGATTACTTTGCAAAAGAAACAATGTGGAAGTGATTGGAAAGGTGGATCATGTAGCACAAAAGTATTGGTGTACATACTTTTAGGTTTTGGAGTTGTCACAATGATAATTTAGCCCAGTCTTGCCAAAAGTTGCATAAACTGGACTCAAAAATATGTATATGAGACTTGGCAAACATGTGGCAGGAAAGCGTGGTCCGAAACAAATATTTGTCATATTTCAAAAATGAGGGCATTTGAAAAGCTGGGTTTAAAAAAAATTCCCTTTCTCCTTTCCCAGAACTCATCCTTTTTAAACAAGGCAGACTGCTTTAATACTCCAGGAATAGTTGTTTTATGGGCTCTCAGGGATGTTGCATCTTACATGATATCAGGATGCAACATCCCCTTGAGCCTATAAAACAACTATTCCTCTCAAAGCAGTCATTATATCTATATTATTTCATTCACCTGATAAGAATAATAGGATGACAATAGTCAGAATGCAAACTACATATATTAAGTGTTGCTAGGTAGGTCAAGCCATAATGTTTGTCCTACCTGGCAACAACTAATATAAGCAGTTTGGATACTGTCTATGGAAATACTATTGTTTTTATCAGATGGATGAAAAAACTTTACAAAGATGTATTAAATTTGGTTACAATACGAAAATGGCCTATTGTCATGAAAAGTCAATGTGACACTTGAAATCATCATGTTATCAAACAAACTTAGTGATTGCATAGAATATATGATGCAGATAATAATTTTGATAATGAAGGTAATTATAATGATAATAGTGAGGATGATGATTGTAGAAACGTTATGAGTATTACGTAAAGACCAACTGTAATAACGACTCAACTGCCCTTGCGGATGATACCAAATGAGTGGTTCAACCTTTAATAAAAGATAGAACAGATAAAACAAATAATCAGCATGGCTGATATACATGCATCACGCAATTAAAACAATCAAGTTTGATGTAACAAACTGTCTACAAAATGCATAGAACCGAATAATAACAACAAATTACATTATTATCCTTGATTCCTGTATTAAAATAATCACTCCATTCTGTATCCCCCCCCACTTGTCCTATGACCTGACCTACTTTCTGTCATCTTGTACTAAAGTTTCCCTTTTACCTCAAATGCTACTTTCCCTAGCTAATTATTATTTTCTGTTCATAACTTAATCATAATCGTATTCTCTCATACATTCATAGATAATAATGATACAAATAATAATCATCAGCATCATCATCAATTCTAGTAATAATAATAACGTAAAAATTGTTATTATTATTACAAGTAGTAGTTATCCATTTCTTCTTCTTATTATTATTACTATCATCATCATTATCATCATTATTGTATTTACTGCCAGACTCTGCTTATTTATAATAATTACCCTTGCCAGAACAATACCGCCCTCACCTGCAACTTGGGGCAATATCCGCAATTTGTTTTGAATGTGAATAATATTTAGGCATTATATTCTGATATCCCCAGGGTGTTGTATTGCATGCTCAAGCACAAAATACAAATTGTTGAGTGTCACATGATAGCTTCTCAGTCAATAGGATGCTCTCTAACTAATATCCTATCATACCCAATTGATGTATTATTCATTTTACAGTACTGTCAGCGAAATGGAGTTCCTGAAGCTGGCCCAGGATATCGATCCATCTTACTACTACAATGTAGGATATCTCTAGGGTTCTCACATGCTGAGCTACGGGCAAACCTGATTGAGAATTTAAAGAACTTCAAAGATGCCTTGATGGATGTCTTCATGAAATGGAATGTCAAGCAGCAACCTCCACACTCAAACAAACGACAGCTTTTGGCAGACAAACTACGAGAGATTGAGTTGGGTGGCCTATCAGAGGGATTACTCAATGGACCTCCAATTCCCAACAGCACAGGTAAACAGATGCTAATTCTTGCTACACCAGAAGACATAGCAAACCATGCATACAGTGAAGTCAGTTTTTACCTTAGAGAGAGTAAGTGCTCTGTGTTCTATACATTTGCCACAATTTACAGAAGTGACAATTTGTTTATCAGGCCCCATGCATGTTTTTATATTTTACTACTTTAACTTTGTTAATCTATTTTCTGGACACCAATATAGTACAAGTACTTTGAGTGACAGCAGAATTATGTCAGCTTTCTTTATGTGCACATGTTCTACAAACAAATTCTATTCTTTTGCGTCATTCCATTATGATAACTGTAACTATGCATCCGCCCACCCAGGGTGGTGCCGGAGAAAATACGGTTTGGAGTTGTATGTCCATCCATCCTGCTTTTTTCTATTGATATGTCAAGAATCACTTGAAACGTGTTGATACATGTAGTATGTATCACCATAGGAAGATAATCTTGATTAGATTTAGGTGTAAGGGGGTCATAGATAAATTACAGGATTTAGCCTCATGTAATCCCATATTGAGACTAAATCAATTATTGTTTGCATTAAAAAGGTCAAAGGTCAGAAAAATGATTATTACCATACCAATAACAACTTCAGCTAATTTAGCTGGACAATTGTAAAATTAAAAAACTACATATGGTATGCATCACCATAGGGAGACAAGTGATCAGATGTTGGATTGTCAGGTCAAAGGTCATACAGAAAGATCAATCAACATGTATTTGTATAAAGGCTTTTTGTTCTCATTGTAATATTTAAAGATTGATTCAAGCCCTGATCCTACATGTAACTGAATTTAGGCGGAGGCATACTGGAGATGCAGTCATGTTCTTAAAAATAAGATTATACGGTATGTGTGATTGTCAGGGAAGCTCTACATTGCTGAAATGTCCTAGGAAAAATTATTACAGTGATATTCATCTACAAGTACATGTATCCACAAATTTCTCAGATTTTAAATGCCCTTAAAAGTGAATGAAGTCACATAAGTTCAGAAAAACATTTAGGACTTTGTGTCTTTGAGTACATGCACCTAGTTGTATGTCACACTATTAGCCTCAAACCTTTACAATCCTTTCATATGTATCGAACTATGTTTACGTATAATCATGTGAATATGAATTGTCTATGTATTTTTAGGAAGGCCATCAAGACTGCTCGAATCACAGACCAAACCTCATTTAGCTGAATCTCATACCAAACCACTTTCTCCTGAACTGGTTGAGCGGTGTGCAATTGATTTCAAGTTCAAGTACAGGTCAACTGTCTGTAAGATCAGAGCTGATCCTCTCAATCCTGCTTCCACTGTGCAGTTTAAAGACATGTATACCAATCTCTTCTTAGTAGAAGAACATGGCACTGAGAAGCGAAAGCTAGATTACGATGATATCCTTGATCTTAAAGTCAATGGAGAGTTCCCCAGGAGGATCATGGTTCAGGGAGAGGCAGGGGCTGGAAAAACTACATTTTGTGCTAAGATTGCCTGGGACTGGATTGAAGAGAGGCATTTCAGTCACTTTGTGTGGGTCCTGATTGTTCCTCTACGTGAATTTAAGCAACACACTATTGGCGAGATTGCAAAGTCTTATCTGGCCAAAGGCAATCCAGCAACGGTTTCACAGATTACTGAGTATATCCGGTCAAATCCTGACAAGGTATTCATCGCATTCGATGGGCTTGACGAAGTCCGTGACAATATCATGAAGAAAGAATCTCACCAATCACAGCCTACTGATCAAATGCAACCTCAGCCAACACAGCCAAGTGTCACCTCCTCAGAGGCATGCGGAAGCTCATCTGAGACTGGTGATATTGGACTTGTAGATATTCTGTGTTCAGATGAACTTGCCTCTTGCCCTGTCTTGGTGACCACTCGCCCATGGAGAGCAGTAGATGTTAGATCAGATGGTGATCTAATGAAGCTCTACACATTCATTCATGTTGAGGGTTTCAACAGAGAGAATTTGTCAGTTTACATTCACAAATACTTTCCAAAGGATGAAGATTTAGCAAATCGGCTCATCCAGTTCACCAGTGAGAATGATGTCATATCTGAAAACATGGCCCACTATCCTATATATGTATCCATGTTGTGTCTGATGTGGAAAAAGCGTGACAAGCAAAAACTGAAGGAAATGAATTCACTGAAAACTTTTTCTCAGATATTCAAAGAAATCATTGCCTTTCTAAAAGATTATTATGCTCAGAAAGAGGTGAGGAAAGTAGGCAGCCCCTCACTTCATGCCTATTTGACAAATATTGATCAGCTCCTGGGACCGATTGCTGCACAGGCCCTAAATGGTCTGCTAGAGAATACATTGGTTTATGGTGAAGATGATTTCAAAATATGCCCAGAATCCAAGGACACTGCGTGTAGGGTCGGGATTTTGTCTCAGGAGGACAGGATTACCGCTGACACAGATACACATGAGAGGAATTCTCATGTGCAATTGCCAGTCTTCTTCCCTCACAAACTGTTCCAGGAGTACATGGCTGGGCTCCAACTTGCTTCCCTATATGAATCAAATCGTAATGAATTCAACAGGCTGATTGAGCAAGTAGTTCTGCCAAGGAAGGAGGAGTTTATGTATCTCCTCTTCTTCACTGTGTCACAGAACAAGAGTATTGCAATCCATGTAATGAGGTCTATCCTTCAGGGAATGCACATGAACAGAGGGGCATCACAGGAACAGATAGATTTCATCGTTGATGTAGCCTTTGAGAGTCAGGACCCAGATGTAGCAGCCTTGGTGAAGGACGGGGTTTCATCAGAGAAGATTGAGCTAGACATATCCTCATACATGACAGCACACACTGTAGCTGGTTATGCATTCATCAAACCACATGTGGTAAGTTTAATCATAGTTAAAAATTAGTTCATTTATTTATGAACAAGTGCATCTTGACTAGCACATGTGCTATTATCTGGCCCCTTTTACAAGCCAATTGTTTCTCTTCTCGTAATTATATCATTGTATGAAATGTATGAATACTTTATTGATGTTGGTAAATAAATCAAATCAGAAAGGTTTGAACAGTAAAAATTTGGAAACTAGAACTGCAATCGTTGAACGATGTGCATGCATACTATAGTGCAATACATCGTAATGCAGGATATAAAATGTTACTGAAACGTCTCGCTTGACAGATCTTAGATGCCCGGCTGAGTTTGGCAACCCAGAATATACTTGCAAATTTTCAAGATAAAAGACAAATCGAAAAGGGGCCCAAAATCAAACCGAAACGTGTTACAGTACGTTGGAAAGAAACCCTATGGAATTTGAATTGTGAGCTGCTTCCAATTTCAATTAACTCCAATTTTTGGGCATATACTGGGTATGGTGTCATTTGAAGGGGCACTTCATTGTGGTCATGTTAACCTCTTTGTCATCCACGCTAATGTGCTATAAGCATGTCACATAATTATGTAATATCATACGTAGCAAAATTCTGCATTTTTTACAATAACCTTATGATGATCGACGTCATTAAATTTTACCAAAATTGTCAGGCAGGCAGTTGTCAAGTGGGTTGATACACATGCATGTCTGTCAAATTGCATAGGCCTAGGTATAAAGTTCGCCAATCAAGCACATGTTGAAGTTATTTGGGAATTTTCGTTAAAAAAAATTGTTTTTAAAGCAAATTTTTCGCAAAGTCAGTAAGTGGTAGGGTGCATTTAAAAAATAGTGTTGCTTAAAAGGGTATATCTTCAAGTACCTTAATCCAAAAGGGGACTGATTAAACCAGGCATGATGGAGCTATGGCCACATAAACACATCCATTTTCAGAACTTTACAGGTTGCTATGCATATATTGCGTGACCATCTATCTGTAAAATTCAGTAGAAACGTGTGTATTGCCAAAAAAAGATGATGTTAAATTTCAGACAGAAATAGAAAAGAAGAATTTAAAGAATTTTGGCGATAGGCATTTTGGCAAACTAGATGAAGAGCAAATTTTGCGCAATCTAGAGTAATTTGTTAAAAGTCTTTAGCATCTAGTATGGTGGGCTAAAAGAAAGGCATGGAAACGGGCCCGAAAGCATACAAAAATTGAAAGGAATTGGGATAGAGAAAGAGACCTACTTATGAATAACAAGCAATGCGTGCAAAACGAACGTGATTTGGGTGGAAGAGAAAGAATTCAGAATGTGCAAATTTGCAAGGCATTGACGAGGACATCAATACAATTATATTGAAGCTATGTACTGGCACATGCATATAACATACACACAGTGCATCTATACCTTTTAGATGTGATGAAAACATCTCTTGCCTTAGAAGTGAATCCCAATTCTCGGTTTTAAGATGTTTAACAGGGCACAAATGAATCTGTTTGATATTCTTTGACATGTGTAAATGTGGTGTTATTGATATGAATCATATTCAAGCACAGTTTGATTACTGTAGACTCAATTCATCCTAACCTGTCTGTGTCTTATCAAATGAGCACAATAAAGTCACAGGGCTTTTTCATCTGCTGCACCTTGTCTTTGGAATAATTTACTATTTAATTTGAGAATCATAACTTCCTTTAAGAGACCTTTAAATCCAAGGTGAAATCTTATCTTGCTTAACAATACCTGTACTTGGCACTATGACACTCATCCTAACTTTCTCGTCCAAACTTTCTCATTCTTTCTATTTTTCTTGTGCGCCTCGGAATATCATTGTCTAGATAGACGGCGCTATACAAATGCCTATTATTATTATAATCTTCTGCTTCACTCTCCCATAGTGAGACTAAGTACATGAATGTGCTCATGCATGCAGGGGGTATCAACATTTTACTTCTCTTTTTCCTTTGCGAGCCTGGATTTTTGCTCTGTATCCACCTTTTAAATTTAGTAATTGTGATCCTATAAACATTTATAAATGAATAAGGTATGCGGCACCAGATGGTGTGAACTAAAATAATCTTCTTTGAAACCCGTTCTTCGGCTTATACTCTCCTTTTATTTTGTTTAAAGATTCTCTGTTTAGTAAATGGTAAACTATGATGAGATATTCTTACTTTCGCAAAAATAGGAATTCGATATGAAATGTCATGGCAATAGTTCTTCAACCTGTAGTGAACCCTTATTTATTTCCTTTTATCTCTTACTCTCTGTAGTTCTAGCAGCACATCTAAGGCAACTGCCCATGTAGGCTATACATGTATGCCTAACATCAAAGTGAACATCTATATTCTATATCACATCAGTAATCACTTTGTCATTTTATCCAGGTTGATAATCTCCGTATTATGACAGATTTTGGACCTAGTATGTCACTTGATGTGGCAGAGATGATATGCTCCATGCCATCCTTGAAGGAAGTTTCTCTTCATCATGGTGCATACCATGATTATTTTTTTGCAACACTTGCAAGGAAAGGAAAAGATTCAAAGGTGAGCAATTCATCCACAATTGTGATATTATGTAAGTGTTTAATTTAGTTTCAATTCATCACCATCTCTATCTCTTTCCTTTTCTTTTGTACATTTTAATTTTCTGTTATTCCTATAAATGTCTCATACTGTATAATTATGCTGGTTCTTTTAACAGAAAAATATATTGGTGGTCTTTTCATCGAGGCTACCACATGGTGTTGTCAAAAGCCTTCAAGTGTGAATACTTACCATGGAAACTTATATTGTCGGCGGGGAGCAACATGTGGTATGCTTATACGACTTGAATGCTATGATAGAAACCCTGGTGCCTTGATCGACGTCTACAGAAAATCACAAAATCTGTGTTTTCTGCCCAAATACAGCATTTCTCAAAATATGAATTCTGGGAGGCACAGCTTGTTGGCTGCTCCCAGGCAATCCCCTGGAGTATAGGTTTCAGAGACATATAGGCGGCTACATTAAAGGAGTAATAGAGATACCCCCCAAAAAGGAGGTAAACAATTTCTCATTGACTGGAGAAGACAGAGGGGGGGAGGGGCACCTTTACACCACGTAAACCCTATCTAAGTTTGAGATGTAAAAATCTCAAAAATCCTTATATTCTCTGTTATACTCATCCTTTTTTTCTATATATTCTTTATGTCTGTCTTTAC
Organism: Strongylocentrotus droebachiensis; assembly: GCA_035222895.1. Lineage (NCBI taxonomy): Eukaryota > Metazoa > Echinodermata > Echinoidea > Camarodonta > Strongylocentrotidae > Strongylocentrotus > Strongylocentrotus droebachiensis. The sequence continues at coordinate 9,035 of JAVYIG010005010.1, forward strand.
CAGTACCTTTGTTCTTATATATGTTATATCTACTCATATTCATCATGTGTGTGTCTTTTTGTGTGTGCATGTGTCTATGCCCTGTCTGTATGCATGCTTGGTAGGCCATCTTGAGTAGTCTTGTACAAGACTTGTATGTGTATAGAGTTTGTTGTGCCATTGGTTTTCTAATAGTTAACCCCCCCCCCCCTTGAGTTTTTATGTGTATGTTTTGTATATGTTTTTGGGGAACCCCCCCCCCCCTTTTGATTTTGTTTTTGTATTTTTGTGTTTTTTGTTAATAAAAACAATAAAAAAAAAATCCTTATAGATGACCTCCCCCCCCCCCCTCCCCCCCCCCCCCCCCAACGGAACGGAATGTCGATAGGTCAAAATTCCAAATTTCGGGACCCCACCCACCTCCCCCCCCCCCCCCCCCCCCCGCTTGTTCAGCGGCTGGCTGAGTCGTTGCAAAAAAAAAATGGCCGATTTTAACCCCCACCCTTGAAAAAAAACCTGCTTACGCCACTGGTGACAAGAATTGAGTTTGTCTTCTAAACTCTATAGTTATCTTTTTTTAAGAATATGAATAACAATACAGCGGTATTATGCATGCAGATGGTAATAAATATAAAAATGCAATGAGAAACTAGAACTAAAATATATGTGTTTATAAATGAGCTGCTTAACTATATTCAACAACAATGCAGGTCCAGACTGTCGTGCTTAATGGTGTCATGTATTCAACACCAGCCTCATCACATCACATGGCAGAAGCACTGTGTTCCATGCCAAACCTGACTCACCTGACACACATTGGAAAATGCCTCACTGAGGAATTTTGCTCTACATTGAGAGCAAATGCATCATCCATACAGGTATGTGTGTCTAAATTTAAATGTCATGGAGAGGGTCATTGAAAGAACAAAAGAGCAGTAATGATGATATTAAAAAAGTCACTATTACTAAATTCTCCTCTCAATAGGAAATAATGAAGTGTATTGTTTTGTTCAATAGACAAGAAATAAAGTTGACAATGAAGTTTATTTAATCTTTTTTGTTGAGAATGCTGTTATGGATGCAACTATGTAATGAATGGGATCTGTGTAAAATGTAGAATACAGTGAGAAATTAGTAAATAAAATGTATGCATATATATATATATATATATAGATGAGTTTAATATTCACCATGAATGCAGGTCCAGACTCTCATGCTTCCTGAAATCGAGTTTCCCACAGCAGCCTCATCACATGACATGGCAGAAGCACTGTGTTCCATGCCAAACCTGACTGACCTGACACACCTTGGAAGATGCCTCAGTGAGGAGTTCTACTCTACATTGAGAGCAAATGCATCATCTATACAGGTATGTGTGTCCTAATGTAGTCATGGAGAGGGTCAATGAAAGAAAGAAAGAGCAGTAATTATTATATGGGGCACATGTATCTACAGGTGTATGTTCTTTCTTCCAAACACCCTTTTTTAAAGGTATAGACCAGTTCTGGTCAGGCAATTGCATTGTGAAAAAAAAATTGTGGAATCGATCAGAAAAGGTTGATCATCTAGTAAATAAGTATTGGTGTGTATTGCAATGTTTTGAAATCAACAAAATGATAAGAAATTTGGCCCAGTCTTGGTAAAGATACACGCACTGTACACAGAAAGATGTATATGGGACTAAGCGATATCTATCCAGGCCTGATCGATATGATTATTTACCAAATATATCAACTAATAGGCGGTTTTCCAGCAATATTTTTATCATGTATTAGTAAAAACATATTTTCCACATGATTGGTAATAACAGCTTCCATTTTATTTTTTGAGAGGGGGCGTTTCCAAAACTGGTCAATACCTTTAAGGGCCATTCACTTGGTATATTGGAGCAGTCATGAAACATAGCATGAAAGCAGGCTACCCATGTACATGTTTTAGTTGAAATTCAAGTGCGTATTAGATTTACATTGTACAATGAACACATATTATTGCCCGATCTGAAAATTAATAGGATTTTGTGTGTCAATGTCAATCTTATATACAATAGACAAGAACAAAAAATGACAATGAAATCTATGTAATCGTTTTTGTCGAGAATGTTGTTATGGATGCAACTATGCAATTGATGGGATTTGTGTGAAATGTAAAAGTATAGTGTGACGTTAGTGAATAAAATGTATGCATATAGATGAGTTACTTAACTTTATTCACCATGAATGCAGGTCCAGACTCTCATACTTCCTGAAATCAAGTTTCCCACAGCAGCCTCATCACATCAACTAGCAGAAGCACTGTGTATTATGCCAAACTTGACTGACCTGACACTCACTAGTGGGGATCTCAATGAGGAGTTTTGTTCTACATTTAAAGCGAATGCAGCATCTATACAGGTATGTGTGTCCTAATGTAAATGTCATGGAGAGGGTCATTGAAAGAAGGAAAGAGCAGCAATAATTATATGGGGCACATATATCTACAGGTGTATGTTTTTTTTCTTCCAAACACCCTTTTTGTAAAGGCCATTCACTTGGTATATTGGAACAGTCATGAAACATGGAATGAAAGCAAGCTCTTAATACATTAATAGCAAATGCATATTTCTGGGTGCTATTAATTTCAGTGTTAGTAGGAGAAGGACTTATGAATGCAAACAGGTTGGAAGCTCTATAAAGAATACATATATAATTATTTATAAAAAGTCACTATTACTAAGTTCTCCCCTCCATAGAAAATAAATTTGAAATGTTTTCGTTGAGAATGTTGTTATGAATGCAACTAAGTTATTAATGGAATTATAGTGAAATGTAAGAATACAGTGAGAAATTATTAAATAAAATGTATTCATGTATCGATGAGTTACTTAATTATATTTCACCATGAATATATGCAGGTCCAGACTCTTACGCTTGATGTTGTCCAGTGTCCCACACCAGCCTCATCACATCACCTAGCAGAAGCGCTGTGTTCCATGCCAAACCTAACAGATCTGACACTGGAGGGAGGGTATCTCAATGAGGAGTTCTACTCTACATTGAGTCAAAAGGCATCATCCATACAGGTATGTGTTTCCCAATGTAAATGTCATGGAGAGGGTCATTCAAAGAAAGAAAGAGTATAGCAATGATTACATGGGGCACATGTATCTACAGGTGTATGTTTTTCTTTCAAATACCCATTTTAAAGGCCATTCACTTGGTTTATTGGAACAGTCATGAAACATGTACTAATTCAGTTGAAATTTCATTGTGTAAACGATTGACATTGTTTTAATCAATAAGCAATATCCAACCTTATCCCAATTTGATTGATAGGAAAAATATGTCATAGATTTTGTTTAAGATCCAATTTTAATATAGGCTTGAATTTGACCAAACTGTACCATAGCAACAAACCTCCTGACTTAGGAGTCTTGTGCACATGAAATCCAGAGTTATGAATCGCTTTAATACATTAATAGCAAATTTATACTGCAAAAAATAGTATAGCAGTGGATTTGAGCATATTGATTGGCACTAACAATTGATGAGCATTTCAATACAAAATGTACCAGTAACTCTTCAGCATCCCTTGATGAATAGTGCAAGCTGGAATGTCAATTAGTCTGTGGATTATATATGCAGTAGACCATACATACTCTCTGTTGTGCCCTTCTTTCCTGAAGTGTGGACCACTGGAGTTAGCATATCAGTTACTCTGCTTTTACGCCTAAAGTCTCTTAAGGCAAAGCGGGCATAGCGACGTTGTATCATTTCTAGTCTTGTGATGTTCTTCTTGGTAAATGGACCAAATACCACAGCGGCATATACTCCAGTACTGGAAGGACAAGTGTTTTGTAGCACAACACTTTTGTCCTGAGAGGGCAGTCTCTGATATTCCTCTTCAGGAAGCTGCTAATAGAATTTGCCGACTTGGCAATGACATCGATCCACATGATGATTCCACTTCATGTTTACCTGGAAGTTAACACCAAGGTATTTGGTTTTCCATCATAGGCATTCCATGGATGCAGTAGGTTGTTGAGCTCTTGAGTACCTCCTCTTATTGGTAACATGCATAACTTTGCATTTATGCGGGTGAAATTGCATAAGCCAGTCTGCTTCCCATACTAGCTTGAAGAGCGTCGAAGTTCCTCTGCAGTTGTTCAGCATCTTCCTCTGTCTTGACCTTTCTGTACATGATGCATCTAAGAATCACAAAAGGAGACACTCAGCAAAGAATCACACAAGGGTGAAGTGATTAGATTATGGGGTGAGATGTGAAAGGTCAAAGGTTACAGGGCCATACAATTGTAGAAATCTCATAAATGTATTGTTAGTCAGATTTTTAAAATCAATCTTACGTATCGACCTGTAAGGATGTACTCTTTAGATGTGGATGGATCTTATTGGGTGTAAGAGATCGAGTTGAAAGATAACAGGGTCATGAACTGTTACAAATCCCAGAAATACCTTATTAGTCTAAAAATTAACAAAAGAATAACCAGTTCCAAACCAAACATGCTCAGGTATGTGTGGGCATAAAAGGATTAAATGAAAAGAGTTTAAGTTCATGAGGTCAGATGTTAAAGGTCACTGCATGATATCGGAGACACGTACAGTCACATTCATCTGGTTTATTTTGCATTGTGTACATTACATATGGGTAAATGTCTATTTTTGATGTGCACAGTGCTATCATTCTTGACACTCCACAGTAATCAATGTTTAAATTATATAAATTTAGTATCAAAGGTGCACAAGATTATAGACTATTACGTCAGGACAGATCTTGGAAATACCATTATTCTCAAAAACACATTGCTTACGGGAAAGAAGGCAGCCTCCACCCATCCAAGCCCTTTTGGGGTTGAATCATAAAAGTAATGCTCTTCTGATCTGTACTCTGTTGTTTTCTCTGATTCCCTAATTAGTATGAGAAAAATTATAAAGATTTGTCTATTAAACAGGTAGTTGTTTTTGTTAATACTTGACGTCGATAACCTATTCCATTACTATTGCTATAGTGGATACTACTACCAGTACTACTACAGTAATACTATAACCATTATTAATATTACAGTTTTCATAACATTGCAATATGTATTGGATCAATTTGTTTTTGATTTTTTTGGAAATCTCTTGAGCAAAATTTCTCTTACTCTAGCTTTTTTAAATTCTCCATTCTTTTTTTTCTTTTCTTATTTTCATTTTGTTTAAGAGATGTTCCTGTTTCTCTTGAGTGTACATGCATACTCCCTAAGAAAACGGTTTACAAGCAATGTTGCTGTTATATGTTACAGGGTTCTTTTCCTCAGATCAGGGAGGGAAACTTCAGCATCAATGAATTTCCTCAAGATGACTTGAGCTCATTTTGTCTCACCCTCGCATGTATGCAAAGGTCAGTACAGTAAATGTGATTTTTGAAAATAAAATTCAAATAACAGCATATAGACTTTTCACAAGTGGTGCTATATAGAAACAATATAAAGAGCATTTTGATGTGATATGAAAGATACACAATGCTGATATATACCCCCGCAATTTAAGATTTCTTGTCTGTAGGATATAAATATTCAGTAACGGCTCAAGATGACTTGAACTCATTTGTTCACACCCTCACATGTTCGCAAAGGTCAGTTCAGTATATATAATTTTGAAAAAAACATTCAGATAGCAGCATGTAGACTTTTCATTAAAGATAAACTTGAGTTCTGGTAAAAAAAGAAAATGAATTCTCACAGAATCTAACAAAACTTACACTGAATGTTCAAGATTACAAATAAATGTCATGTGCCAAACAATTTTGGAAGAAAATGTATACTGGCTGAGTAATGAGCATAGAAAGATAAGGAAATCAGGGTAGTACTAGCCCCGACACCATGTGTGTTTTCCCATATACATCTTTCTGTGTAAGTGATTGTTACTTTACCAAGACTCTGCCAAATTTATGATGATTTTGATGACTCCAGAACTTTGCATTACACACCATTACTTACATGCTATATGATCAATTTTTCTGATCCATTCCACACCTTTTCTTTCACAATGCAATCGCATTACCAGAACTCAAGTTTATCTTTAAAAGTGCGATACAGAAACAATGTAAAGAGCCTGTATTAAATGGAAATACTAAGAAAGCATAAAATGCTGATACCAAAGCAGAGAGCATGTGATAAAGTGATACTGTGTACCTTAAAATAATTTATGATTTCTTGTCTGACAAAACTAAATATTCAGTAGCAGCTTTATTATACAAATTCCCTACTGTGGTGTGCTTTCAACCTTAAATGTGTAGACTTTGTTGTTTTTTCTGTTTTTTGTTTTGTTGTGTTCTTGATATTTTTGTTACACTGTAGTCTCTTCTACTATCAGTTTCGTTTACAGCACGGCCTCAGACAACTTGGCTGACCCTCAACAGCAACCCATTGGTGATGTACACTATCAAAGAAGGACACTACCTTTATCAGACCACCCTCAACAGCATGTTGGAAATACATCAAATACTGTATGTCAATTCTCTCAGACACACAGAGAAGGTAGCAGCAGTCGGAGCAGGCCTAACAAGAGGCAAGCTCCTTCTACTCGGTCAAGAGCTCCACAGGATGATCCTGGAATTCCTGAGAAGCAATCTAAGTAGGAAGTATAGTTGCTATGGTATTGGTAGACAGTGTCCTACTGGCAACACTTCATCTTGACTTTGTGTATGCATGATACAGGGCTCCACATTGACTTTTTATCTGGAAAAGAGGTTCAGATTTATTTTGTTTACAGTCCGTTTGCATAAGCTCTAAGTAAAAACTTGTAGGAGTTTAAGTATGTAATATTTCAAATTATCTTATCAAAATGTCACTGTATAGTCAATGTCATCGCACAAGTTCAGACAAATATAATTTGTTAGGATCTAAATTAACTTGTCAATTTGTTACCAGAAATGACCCAGATGTTAAGAGCCATATTGATCTAGTTATCATGTCAGCGAACTTGATAGAACTCAGTATACTTGAGAACTACCTTTGTCTGGTAAGGGTGTATGTAATAGGCCTGAGTTTTCAGTGTAACGTTCTACCCGTCATATATTGTAGTTTGTAAATTTAAAGCTACATCCAGTTCTAGATTTTAAAATCAATTTGAGGAAATATTTTACAGGATTTTGTTTACATCACTCCAGTGTATATGTTAATATGCTGCTGTAATATTACGATAAGTGTCTCTTTTGTCAATGTAACATGCCTGAGTTGTTTCATTTTCATTTCATTTCTTTATTATGTTCATAGAGGAAAATTGTTCATATTTACATTTACAATCTTGCTTCATAGTAATTTCACAGAAACAACATATAATTATCAGTGTGGTATTCAATTTGAAATGGATTATTGTTTCTACATGTTTATAACATTAAATTTGCACATACATAATAAATCCAGTTGAAAGAATATTTTCTTGGATTTTCTGTACATTACTCCACTCCAGTGCATATGTAAATATGCTGCAATAATTATAAGATACATGTCTCTTTTGTCAATGTAACATGCCTGAGTTATTAGTGTAATATTTAGCTTGACATGGATTGCTGTTTGTACATGTTTAACTGTACATTCACCAGTACTATACATGTATAATGAATCCATTTGAGGAAATTATTTCCAGGATTTTCTTTACATCATTATAGTGTACATGTAAATATGCTGCTATAATTGTATGATATATGTTTATTATAATTGTATTCAGTACTGGATTCCAATAATGTTCATGAAACATATTCCAGACTTTTCTTCGCATCATTATGATTATGATTATGCAATGTTGAGATACATGTATGTTGTACCTTGTAAATAGGTTATATATTTTAGTAAGTTTGCATTCCTGATTAGCTTATAACATACAAATGTAGATGTAGTACTCTTATGAGCATTCTGTTACCTTGACATTTGATCACCATCCTCTTCTGATTAAGTGATATCATTTTCATAATCCACTCTGATGTTCATAATAGATATTGCGAATGGCTCAGATCTGTGAGCTTATTCTGAATTTTGTCATGCAAAAGGATGTACTAAACAGGTCTTTCTATGTATATTGGATGATCATGAATTATTTTGAAATGAACTTTGCAGTGCCTTAGATATTTCAACATTTTGATATACAAAGGAGACAAAAAGAATGTGCAGGTTGTAGTTTGATGATGATTGATGTATTTGTTAATTAGTGAGAATCCTATTAGCCAAAACGATGTCACGTGACACTCTACATTTTGTATATATTCGCCCGACTGCAATATAACGAACTTATTTTGCATATTATAACGCATGCAAAAGTAATTATGCGTACCCATTGTTTGCATTGTCTTAACTGCACGCATCTGAGGCGAAGGCAACCTGAAAGTGAGCAAGAGGGCATGACTCCAAAGGTGGCAAATACCCTCAATGTTATATAACATATATTGCACACATTTTATCGTTCAGTGCAACATGAATTCAGTTCCTTATTCAGAATTCCCCTCGTGCTGTTATATTTCATCCTCAGCCTATGGCCTCAGTACAATATAACATCACTCAGGAAAAAACGAAACCGAGAAGTATCGATGTTCTATCATAACTTAAGCTTAGAGTCTCCTCTTTCATGTGATGTTACTTACATAATGCATATTTCACGCATGAGTGATTAAAAGCAATTTGAAGGAAGGAAACCAACAAAGACATTTGGCGGGCGGTATCTGAATTTCGAAGAAAAATTCACATTTCTAGAAAGTTCAGTACCTTTTCTTGATTGAGGTATCATATGAAAGAGCAGGAAATGAACTTTCTAGAAATATGAATTTTTCTTTGAAATTCAGATACCGCCCGCCAAATTACTTTTTGGTTTCCTTCCTTCAAATTGCTTTTAATCACTCATGCGTGAAATATGCATCACGTGAGTAGCATCAACTGAAAGAGGAGACTCTAAGATTTCCAAATATGTATCATTCATTAATTATGGTTGTCATTAAGTTATGATAAAACATCGATACTTCTCGGTTTCGTTTTTTCTGGGACGCACTGTATATGCAGGTGCCTCTGCTAATTCTGAAGTGAGGGAAGCTGATGTATAAAGCATATCCTTTTTTGTAATATACAACTGTATACATGTACATACAAGCCTGTATTCATCTTATTAAAATGCTTATTACGTCTGGTTAGGAGATATTTTTAATCCATATATACCCCTGTAATATATACTGTATTGATAAATTTAAGCTTGATAAGACTTCAAATTTATAAAAGTGCAAAGTTTGAATAAATCTGAAAATCAAATGAAATATGATTTATCTTGTGACTATTTGTAAAATAGGAGCAGCAAAGTATGGTTAAAAGAATGAGAGTTGAAAGAGAAAAATGAGATGCGAAATAGGTGTGAACATAAAGGAGATATATTTTATTGAACTAAGTCCTTATGAATTTCAGAATATTTGTTGATTTTACCAGTGACTGCCATTCTCTTTTGTATTTCTCTCAGTCTCTCTCTCTCTCACATTATTTGTTTATGTTTCTTATTCTATTTCGGGGGGGGGGGCAGTGAGAGAGAGGGATACATATATATATAGAGAGAGAGAGATATGGGGGAAATAAAAGGATACTAAGGTTAATTAATCTAGCCCATTCAAACCTTTTCGATAAAATATGCGAATTTTTATCAATTGCTGTAAAACACTCGTTCCCTTACCTCCTTTCTCATCCGAACTTTCTTTTCTTTCTTTTTTCCACCATTCAATATATCTAATTTTTACATTTGGTACACAAGATACAAGTTAGACAGGACACTTATGAAAATTACAAATATATTGTTATTCCATGTAACCCATATGCATTCAATTCAGCTTTGTGTTGAAAGCACACTGATAGATTGCAGCATGGATTAAAATAATTTAAAAATTGTCATTTAAATTAAGTCAAAGATGATAATAATTACTTGATTATTAATATCAGTTTGCTATTTATGTATGGATGCTTTTATGATGTGACTCGGAATAATGTTCTTGTTATATACCGTCTGTTCAGAGCTGGAAGGATGTTGAATCATTCTTGTAAGCATTAACTTACATCCTTCTGGCTCTCAGCATACCATATCATTTTTAGGCCTATGTTTATACTGTATGCAACACCAATGAGAAACAAATCTCTGTTTTATTAGGGACAACAAAACTTGATTTTTTCAATCTTGATTAATAATGTCGTTATTATTTTGACTGAAACTTTATTCAAGAAGAGATGGCGGCATTCCCCATCACATCCATCTCCGTTGATACATTATCACGAGCTTTATCCGATCCAAAAAGTTCCTGTTGATCGTACGTTGATTTCTTTATTTTCTCATCATATTTCTAATGGACATTACCTCGAGCGAACATAATATTGTTGATATACATTTTTGTTAATGCGGACATTCAGATAAGGGGAGTTGTGTAAATACTTATAATATCAAGACAAAAGTTTTTTTTAAAACGCTTTTACTGTTGTTCTTTATTTGACATTGTTCACTGGCCGCATCGAAATCACCCTGATAATTTATAATATATACCCCTCACCAGGGGCGTACGCAGGATTTGTTAAAGGGGGGGGGGGGGGGGGTTTAAAATCGGGCCCAAAATTTCGCAACGACTCAGCTCCCGAAAATTTGAGAATCGCGCCGGCCGAAAAGTCGCTCAGTAGGGGGGGGGGGGGGGGGGGGGGGGGGGGGGGGGGGGGGGGGGGGGGGGGGGGGGGGGTAAGTGGACATTTTTTTTTTTTTTTTTAGAGTCCAAAAAAAATCGCAACCACTCAGCCAGCCGCTGAATAAGCAGGGGGGGGGGGGGGGTAAGAGGACATTTTTTCATTTTTTTTTTGGTCTCGTAATTTGAAAATTTGACATTTTTCTTTGTTGGGGGGGGGGGGGGGTAAGGTCACCTTTTTTAGGTCAGCCATGGGTATAATTTATTTTTCCAAGATCGGTTGAACTTTTGTTGACCCCTTTTTTTTTTACCTCGATCGATTACATGTATGTGCCCCCCCCCCCAACAAACATCGAACTCTGGCTACGTGCCTGGACATCGGACGATGATGGTGGTGGTGACGACGATGATGGTGAGGGTGATGGTGAGGGTGAAGAGGCCTGTGAAGATGATGAAGAGGCCTGGGTCTCGACTCCAGAGGGCGCTGTTTGTTTATAACACTTTTCAGCGGACTTTCATATAGCTGAACTCATTTAAAGGACCGTGCACAATGCTGAAGAGGTTCTTCTCTCGGTTACATCGGACGATGATGATGATGGTGAGGGTGATGTAGATGCCTGGGTCTTGACTCCAGAGGGCACTGTTTTGTCTATGATCGTAGTGCGGTCGTCTTTATTCGTAGTCTGTTCGTGGTGCGGTTCGTTGATGATCACAGGGGCTCTGACTTCGTTATCACCAGGACATGTTAAGGCGTCATCCCCTATATAGACGTAAAATAAGCATTGTAAACGTGAATCATTCCTGTTTTATTTCATGTTCTTTCAGCCAAAAATATATCGCATATCTTTATGTTCGTATCCGGACGCCTACCCCTGGGCAAATCAAATCATCCTCTAGGACGACTACCCCCTAGGATAGTTGTCCGGGGGTAGTTATACTAGAGGGTGGTTGTCCAGTGGGTAGACGTCCTAGAACCCTTTATGTCAAGAGAGAGTTTATACATTACGAACTTCGGATAAAGTTGAGTACAATGCATGGAATTATTATATATTGAAAGAAGCAGTCTGGAAGCAATTGGGCAATGGCGATTATGTTTTACACACCAAATGGTGTCAGTATACTGTGGAATTTTGGAATGTTCGAGATTAAGGAAATCGACTCATCAGTCTTGCTATAGGTAATATTCACTGCACACAATAATGAGTATGGTGGGATTTCACAAATAATTTGGAGCAAACTTATTCGCCTGTTGTAGTACAGTTGTCATGTATATAAGGGCATTTTGAAAATATCAATCCTTTTCATTAGGAAATTCTTCGATAGCTTTGTTGGGTTCTTGAAAACTACAGGCAGAGAATGATAAAGGTCAACAAATTATTTTTCATCTTTACCACTGCAGAACTCATCCTATTAAAATGGAGACATACGATAGCTTAATGATGCTTGAATAGACATGTTTAAAGTAACAGAATGAATCGAATTTAAGCAAAATGATAAATAATATTATGTACACAAACAGTTACTTAGCAGATGCTAAACATAGACCGTAAGCTCAGTCCTGATTATATGCGTATTCAAGGTTCAAGTTAAAAACGTTATTGATGACGCAATGTTTACTCGCAAATTAAAATGGCGGCCTTAACCGTGAAGGAGTGTATTTGACATGTTACAGATACAGGTAAAATGAATAAAAATTTAAGCAAAATTATAAACAATATAATTATATATATCCAAACAGTTACTAAACAGATGCTAAATACAGACCGTAGAGCAGTCATGATTATATGCGTATTCAAGGTTCAAAGGTCAAGGATCATGGTTCAAAGTTCAAGGTTACATACCTTCATCTTCATCTGAGTCTGAAGCTGAGTCTGAGGCTGAGTCTGTAGCTGAGTCTGTGTCGTCATCATTGGTCTGGTTTGATCGAGCAATCACAAAGTGTGTCATCATCCTACCCTTACCTTTGATCTCCATTCCACCTCGGGCCTCGCATTCAAACCCTTTACCCTTGATCGCTCTATCAACGAAGAACAAATTATAACAATCAAGCTCAGCATTCTAAAGAGAAAATAACATGATCGCAACTATTTTCGAAAAATAAACTCAGCGCCAATTTCAATATCCTATCTTCAGGGTAATACAAAGTTTTGGGAAATTTCGAAAATTGGCTGGATAGTGTTTCTTTACAATTTTTATATATTTGGATGCCCCTGTGGATTTATTATAAGCACTACAAAATGTTGCCCCTAAAACACCTCTGCTTTTGAGTAAAATTGAATATAGCAATTTACCGGTGCTCTCGGTAAATGTTGATACTTTTCAAATAGCGCTTACGGCCATACGATTGTAGCTGCGACCATGATAATCTCAGAGTATGTAGTTGTGATATATTTATAATTTCCAAAGGGAAATAGCCAATTGGTCGATTTTAGTCAAGAAACATCGTTTTAGGGCTTACTTAATATCTTGACCTTGAGAGGGAGCTATACAACATAAGAATTTATTATTTACAATTTCATCACTTTAGACTAGATTTCAACCGCGACAACGACAACTTCATATTGTAGGATCGCATAAAGATATGGTTCATAATGTTCATTTGAAATTCATGACCCCATACCAAAACTTTGTATTACCTTTAAATCCAATAGAAATCATGTATGGATTACGTAATACGTCTTTATAATGTTCGCACATTCCAATAGGTGATAAATTTAAGTAGGACATTGAAATTACCTTAGGTTGATTTTTCGAAAGTAGTTGCGATCGTCATGAATCTTGTATTGATGATTTAGTTTCCTCTGGGTAATTTTACTATAAAAAAATAGTACTTAAAAACGCCCCCCAATTTTTTTTTGGACATATTACGTACAGTGACGTAAACGGCAGCATCGTCAAAGGGAGATACCCGTTTAGTGAATCAGTGATATCCAGTGATTTTCGTAAAAGATATTTTTTAAATATTTGTTTAAACGAAAGTCGCATGCATGTGCCTCTTCGATTTTCCTTTTTTAACCATTTCCAACATTTTAACGAATGTACACAGTCATTCAGAAATAAGGTGAAGGGCTAATACTAGTGTTACATGCTCCCCGGCCAATTTCGTACACCAGACAAATTGTTAGTTTCAACACTGGACCTGATACCATACGAAACCCTTACCCTAACCTAAATTCAAAATATTCGCAACCCCATTTCTAACGCTATTAAGCCTATAACTTTGATAAATCAACTCCCGGAACATTATGTTGCCAGAGCATGAAATTGTAATTGTATGCCGAATCATCCACTGTTCGGCTAAAGTGCCAGTGTGAACAAGCCTATAACGACTCGCCTGCACGTATAATAATGTGAACACTGCCTGGTAAATCACGGCTCTCAATCCTAAAGAGCCCGTTCACTGTTTAACTAACGAACAGTATCTAGGCATCTTACCACCCACAACACCAGCTACTACAGAACGAATGTGAACTCACCTGTAGGTAGAAGGGCTAATATGAACCTTCCCAGGTAAACTGTGGCTCTCCATTCTCGATGCCGTGTTCACAGTATCACCAAACAAACAGTATATAGGCATATTAACACCCACAACACCAGCTACTACAGAACGAATGTGAACTCACCTGTAGGTAGAAGGGCTAATGTAAACCTTCCCCGGTAAACTGTGGCTCTCCATTCTCGATGCCGTGTTCACAGTATCACCAAACAAACAGTATCTAGGCATCTTAACACCCACAACACCAGCTACTACAGAACGAATGGGAACTCACCTGTAGGTAGAAGGGCTAATGTGAACCTTCCCCGGTAAACTGTGGCTCTCCATTCTCGATGCCGTGTTCACAGTATCACCAAACAAACAGTATCTAGGCATCTTAACACCCACAACACCAGCTACTACAGGTCCGGTGTGAATGCCCACTCGAATCTATGTTGATGAGAAAAACGAGAAAACAGATTTCAGATCTCAGCCTTTAAAATATGATATCTGTTTGTCAATATAATTTTGAAAATTTTGAAAGTGGCGAAGGGAATATTGACCAAAAGAGAAAGAAACAGAGAGAGAGAAGAAAAAAAAGAGGAGGGGAGCGGACATAACGGATGCAAAAAGGGAGACAGCCAGAGTGAGAGACATGGAGAGGGCAAGAGAAAGGGAGAAACGGAGAGAGAGAGAGAGAGAGAGTCGGAGGAAGAAAGAAAGATGGGGCAGACAGGATAAAACTAAAATACAGGCACATGACTTTGTATTCATGGGTGTCGATCCCGGGGGGGGGGGGATATATCCCCCCAATATTTCAGGTGGGGGGGGGGGGGGATGGCCTGTACAATCATCCCCCCCCCCAATAATTCAAGTAAATGAGACGACCGTATTTGAGACAACCATAAATTGAATTCTCGCTCATACGGCTTCATCAGGAATTGATGAATTTATTCAATTCATTCAATTAACAGCATCATAGAAAAGCAGTGCGCCAAATGCAAAGCCGCAGCGTTAAAAAGCAACAAGCTTAGTAAATGTTAAGCGCGAAGCGCAAACGCGCAAAAAGGAAGAAGAGAGTGGGCGAGAGAGATAATGAGAGACAGAGAGGATACAGGCGTGTAGCCAGGGGGTGGTGGGGGCGGTCGCCCCCCCTAAAACAAAAAAGTGAGAGAAAGAAGAAAGGAAGAGGACGTAGGAAGAAAAAGGGTTCAGAGTCGAGAATGGTACATCATCGTCTTCTTTCTCTAATAATTTAATGAAACGTCAAAGCTTCCGTGCTTCGCGCGGGAAGGGGGGGGGGGAACTGAATTCAGACAAGGATTAACGGTCGAGAATGGTACAACAAATCGTCTTTCTTTAATAATTTAATGATACGTCAGAGCTTCCGCGCTTCGCGCGGGAAGGAGAGGGGGGGGGAATTGAATTCAGACAAGGATTAAGAGTCGAGAATGGTACAACGAATCGTCTCCTTTCTTAAATAATTTAATGAAACGGGGGGAAACTCCCCCTCCCTGCACCCACCCCCTAGGAGGTGCTCACAACCGCCCCCCTAAAATAAAATCCTGCCTATATGCTTGAGAGGATAATAACCCAGGTAGCAAGCCCATGTGGGACCCACACGGGTCCCATATTCTCTACCTCTTGGTTGCTTTGGTCCATTGCCGAAAAATATTTTGGCACCTATCATCCCCCCAACCGAGGATACAAATCGACACCCTTGTTTGTATTCCTAGTAAATCAGCATCTAATTAAAGTAACGAGGAGTGGATAGCATCTTCAGGATAGTAAAATTACACTTTAGCATTCTGGTTGCATTGTATCATGTTTGAGCCAGTGATTTGTAGAGAGAGATACAACTTACACAAAATAAATATACCTCAGGCTCTTCCCTAACAGTTATTTTTTTTAGCGCGATGTTCATTCACCCACAACAAAAAGTGAGTCACCCTTACTCAAATTGATGAGTCACTGGTTTGTCCGTACAGCGACACACTTGAAGGATCAGGTGAGTCACTATGACTCGATACAAATGAGTCTTAAAGACTCACTTGAAGTGAGTCTTAGATAAATAAGACTCATTTGTATCGAGTCATAGTGACTCACATGATCCTTCAAGTGTTTCGCTGTACGGACAAACCAGTGACTCATCAATTTGAGTAAGGGTGACTCACTTTTTGTTGTGGGTGCATCATGACATAGACCCCCCTACTCCCTAGGCCTATCACACACATACCATACCATGCCAGAGTCACTGTCCACATTTGCAATGGAAAATATATCCTAAAATATCACATTTTAGCGATGTAATCGGTGGTCCCGCTACCCGAATCTGAAAAATCTACTTTGTACGCACTAAATTAAGCCTTAACTTGAGATTTATTTGTCACCCATACTGTCACGAAACAATCTTGAATTAATTCGTTTTACATCAAATAACAAGGATCTAGGAGTTTCGTTGTATAAAACAATGATGCAAGATCATGCATGTTTTCATTCGACACGGCTTCGTGCGATACAGTAGACACTATGAACATGACAGACAATGAAAGCGGACAAAATATACAGTTCCTCAGGTAGACACTGAGGGACATCCCTTCACTGCTATTATGTAAAAATGTGTAGAACAGGTGTCACATGCATATTCACCTGTTCTACACATTTTTACATAATAGCAGTGAAGGGATGTTCCTTTGTTTTCCTGAGGAACTGTATATTTTGTCCGCTTTCATTGGCTGTCATGTTCATAGTGAGAATCTATAGTTAAGTTACACACAGCCTCATCAACTCGAGTGCGGATATCGTAAAATGAACGCATGCATCATTTGTATAATAATCAGAAGATTCAGCCCACGAATCCAGTCATAAAAATCATCGTTTAAAACCATATGAATAATTATGCGTACCAATTTTTCACTAGCTGCAGTCAAAACTCTTCTGAATCCAAGATATAAGATGGCGACGTCGCGTCGTCGATCGGGAATTCAAATATGGCTCGAGAATGCGCATTTTGGATGACGTCACGAAAGCATGCGCGCGCATGCATACAGCCTCACTTTCAAGTTGACTCACTTTTTTCTTCTAAAATGCTCTTATGTCGATCTTGACTCATTTTTTACGACCATGTGAGTCAGTCGAAGCATTTTGCAAATGCGTCAGCTCATGATTGACACACTGGTGAAATATAAATGAGTCAATAGAGACTCATTGGTTGTTACTAATGAGTCAATTTACACCTGACTCACGAAAATTATGCTTAAATGTGTCAAATGACTCACTTTTTGTTGTGGGTGTTCAAGCTTGTATACATTAACCTCCCTGTAATATCTAATTTTTGAAACCAATTGATGTTGGATGATTGTCTCGCCTGACTGCTAAGAAAGCATTTATATACTTGTAAGTATTAGCAGCCAGGGAACTAACGCCTTTAAGTCCTTTCAGATGGACTTTGTAATGACGGTTGATACCTTACCGAAGAGCAGGAGCGCAATGGCTTGGTTTCGAACCCGGGACCTCCCGGTTACAAGACCACTGCTCTACCACTGAGCCATCGCGCCCCCTATAACCGTCTGAATCATACTTAGATTTCCGTTACTATATTCTAGTATCATCCTACCTGTATTATCTCTCCAGTGACCGGCGATGAGATGCTCTTAACCCCTTCAACCTGCCCGAGACCAAAGCATGCCACCTGTTCAGCATGAGTTTCATTAGGGATTGGCAAACCTCCTACCGTCATGTAAGCATCTCCGATGGTTTCGACCTAAAATATATGCATTTTTTTTAAAGTGTGTTTATACCGTAAAATAACGATCATTAACACGTAATGTTATACCTTCTTTTATCGTTTTTGTTTTCTTTACGGAATGCAAGTAAGTATTGCTTTTTGTTTTAATTATATGATCACGTTTACTTTTAGAAGTGCTAAAAAGATAAGGCATTTTCAATTAGAAATTCGACAATTTATTAAAAGCAGACACATATACAAAATATCAGGTAATGTAAAATAGCTGAATATCGTGAAAAGTGAAAAATACCATTGCAGATTATATTAAGGGAGTATTGCAAGTTCGCAAAGCCATCTCGAAGCTACTTCTAATTTACTAGTTTTTTTTTCTTTTTCTTATAGGTAGATGCAATTATATTGTTAGAGAAGATTCGTTTAATTGATCAGGTAATACTTAAATAATCATTTATTTTATGTAAAATGTGGAATAAATAAAACTTCAAACTTCAAACTTCAATTTTACACCGAGTGTCGATTCCCCAGGGCAAGATACGCAACTGTTTCCGTTTTTAATGGGGGTGGGGGGGGGGGGGCTGAAATGCTTACCTTATAGATAAGGCATTTTCAATTAGAAATTCGACAATTTATTAAAAGCAGACACATATACAAAATATCAGGTAATGTAAAATAGCTGAATATCGTGAAAAGTGAAAAATACCATTGCAGATTATATTAAGGGAGTATTGCAAGTTCGCAAAGCCATCTCGAAGCTACTTCTAATTTACTAGTTTTTTTTTCTTTTTCTTATAGGTAGATGCAATTATATTGTTAGAGAAGATTCGTTTAATTGATCAGGTAATACTTAAATAATCATTTATTTTATGTAAAATGTGGAATAAATAAAACTTCAAACTTCAAACTTCAATTTTACACCGAGTGTCGATTCCCCAGGGCAAGATACGCAACTGTTTCCGTTTTTAATGGGGGTGGGGGGGGGGGGGGGGGGGCTGAAATGCTTACCTTATAGATAAGGCATTTTCAATTAGAAATTCGACAATTTATTAAAAGCAGACACATATACAAAATATCAGGTAATGTAAAATAGCTGAATATCGTGAAAAGTGAAAAATACCATTGCAGATTATATTAAGGGAGTATTGCAAGTTCGCAAAGCCATCTCGAAGCTACTTCTAATTTACTAGTTTTTTTTTCTTTTTCTTATAGGTAGATGCAATTATATTGTTAGAGAAGATTCGTTTAATTGATCAGGTAATACTTAAATAATCATTTATTTTATGTAAAATGTGGAATAAATAAAACTTCAAACTTCAAACTTCAATTTTACACCGAGTGTCGATTCCCCAGGGCAAGATACGCAACTGTTTCCGTTTTTAATGGGGGTGGGGGGGGGGGGGGGGCTGATATGCTTACCTTATAGACATTGTGTACGCTGGTGAGCTCATCGAAGACAACATACATCTCATTTAGAAGATGAACAATCTGAATAGGATCACACTGAGAACACATGTCGGTGAAGCGAACTATATCACTGAAGGAAATAGTCACTTGCTGAAACTCACCTATAGAGAAAGATAAAGAGGGTGAGAGAGAGAGAGAGAGAGAGAGGGAGAGCGAGAGAGAAAGAGGGCGGAGAGAGAGAGAGAGAGAGAGAGAGAAGGAAGGGGAGAAGATGTTGGAATACATGTGCAGCAAACCACATTGTATAATGAAAATGTAAGAAATGATCACTTACTGAAAATTTATACTACAGAGAGAGAAAGAGAGGAGAGAGAAATGTTCATATACAGAAAGAGAGGGGACCTCACACATAACTATTTGTGATAAAATGAAATAAAATGAGAATTGTTTCGACCCATACTTTTCTTAACGGCAACGCCAACCCCCAAATATATTTTAATAATGAAAAAACGCACATTTTGTTTAAACAATTTGTTTATTTTTGTATTAATCGGAACGTAACCTAAACATAGCTTTTATTTGTTTAGTTCAATCGTGTCTTTGCTACAATTTCATCTGGGACCCGTTTCACAAAGCCTTCTTTCAATGACAAATGAAAACAAATCAGTGATCAATCTGCTGATAACCAATCAGAAGCAAGGATTTCAGTAGCTTATAACAAAAACTGTCATTTGTCACTGATGACAAGTTTTGTGAAATGAGGCCCTGACCATTGATTGACTAACCTGCCTCAACCTTCTTCCCATCTCGTAGATCATTGGCGACCTCTTTCGACAGCATTGAGTAGAGTAATGTATCAGTTTTCTTCTTCTCTAGTTCGAGGTCCCTCATAAGCGTGCGCAGTTCTTCTTTCTTCTGCTCCAACTGCTTTGCCAACTCAACCTAAAACAATGCATAAAATATAAATATTTTGCCTTTTGTTAATACGATGAAAGTTTTATAATGATTATTACAAACACGAAGCGCAACAAATGGTTTAAAAAGAGGGCTCGCCCATTACATTTTAGAAATTGAAATTGATATTTAGTATAGTAATTTAATACTTAATTTAATGGTTTAATTGTTGCGCTTCGTGTGTGCCGTTGTCCACTAATAGATTGTACAAATCCAATCCGCCAATTGTTGAGCTAATTGAACTTGAGATCCAAATGGCTTTGTTGGTTTTATTACGAAACATCCATCAAACATACTTGACACGCAATTCTGTGATAATCATAGTCATAATGCTTAGAATGATGGCTTTGAAGCCCGGGGGGGGGGGGGGGTACTCACATATTAGGACATACGGGGGTGTGCCGCTCTGATAGGTCACTTTGAAGCAACTCCCCTATAAATTTGAAGGTGAATTTCATTGTGAAACTTCGTATTTAGAAATATTCATGACGAGGACATCATTTTAACCTTGATGTTGCCGTTAACATTTTCCTGTTTAGAATAATAAAAAACACCACACAAATATAATTAAGTGTGACATATTTAGTAACCTCCGCGATTCTTTGTTGATTGAAGAGGATAAGGTCACGTGTTAGATCATGTGATGCGATGTCTGAAAAGTGCATCTTCCTATCGCGTAGGTCGTTGAGTGACGTCAGCTGAGGTGAACAGAGGAACACATAGAGATGTGAATCAGGCATCCACACCATCTGACCTGGGATTGATGAAAAGGAAAAGGAAAATGAGGAATGTATTAAACACAATTATAACGGGAGCCTGTAAAGAGGAAGTGCATCCTGATATTAAGTCGGTTATAATAGAAGCAGAAAAATGAGAGAAATAGGCCATTGAAAGATGGAGCAAAACCTGATTAGAAATAAGAAAGTTATGAATAGTTGAAGGTGCGATCAATCAATCATACAGAAATTCGCAACTCCGTGATGTATCTTGCGAGGTACCCCGCCATTTCCCCTGTACTAAAAAACTACATAATCAAGAAAATTCCCTTTAGATAATTTCCAATCATGCACTTACCCTGAATATGATTATTGCAAATATATTGTGTATACAACCCCGGGGACGGAAAAATATTCATTTTGTTATCAGTAACGATACAAAAATGAAAATTTATTATGTTTCTTTACAGAGCAATTTGGAGAGGACCTTGCAATATACGTTACAGTGTTCCCAATTTGTGTGTCACTGATGAAAATGTTCCTATATTTGATCGGATATTGCTCAAAATTTCACTAATTTGTTTCTCTCATTTTCTGCTTTTATTAAGAACCACACATTCAAACTTGTTTCGTTTTCGAAATAATGAATTATGGTCAATATCAACCATGCCCGATATAAGATCTAATGGTGGAAAACATGTTATAACTGTATGATGGGCATTATCATATTGTTCGATGGTCTCTTTCTTTCTGTTCTTCTAACCCCGTCTCTCTATCTCTCTATCTCTCCCTTCTCTCTCATTCACACCCCTCCCTCTTTTTTGTTCTCTCTCTTTATATATATATCTCTCTATCTCTCTCTCTTATCCTTTTTAATTATCCTTTCAGTAAACATTCAAAATTCTACCTAACAAATTCCACCCTTTCAATGATTATTTAATGCAATTTGGCCTCCAGACCAATTTGTATTCAATACGTAATTGAGTTAACAAAAGGGCGGTTACCCCTATACGATCGTTGCTTTTCATAAAGCTCATCGCTTTCAAGTGTTGAACGTATCATTAAATTTGCCTTTCCGTACTGCTATATAATTATTGTCATTTCCATTCAGTTTGCAGTTAGTAGAAGAAAAGAACTCGATTATAATTCGATTTTTATTCGCTATTCTCTTTTTGATGAAATTCATCAAATGATATAGAAGTGAAAAGAATAATTCAACATGGGTGCACAAATGCCAATGGCAGAGATAATG
The DNA here is from genome assembly GCA_035222895.1 of Strongylocentrotus droebachiensis. NCBI lineage: Eukaryota > Metazoa > Echinodermata > Echinoidea > Camarodonta > Strongylocentrotidae > Strongylocentrotus > Strongylocentrotus droebachiensis. Next base: position 31,219 of record JAVYIG010005010.1, read on the forward strand.
CGCGCTGAAGTATAATTCATTTTTACCAAGGGCATAATTAATTACATGAAATGAATCTATTCATGCATTACCTCTGAGAGAGACGACCGGCATGTGAGGAGCCATGGCTTCTTTTTTCAGCGTCGCCATGAAGATCATATTGAGAAAGAGAAAGATATTCTCCGACGTCAACTCGATCTGTGGGTGATCAAGGATTAAGATATCCTTGAGTGTAGCGCCCTCATCATTGATCAACGGGCAGAACTGTTGTAGCTTTGATCCAGAGTGCATGATCACCAGGTCATCATTGAAGAGGATGTGGTAGGGGAAGGTCTTGCAGAATGTCTCAGGATCTAGGAGAATCCTCGCGGGGATCTTCGGTTTGAAGTGACTGATCGGGAGAACACGTTTCTCAGAGATCTCGGGGAGACATTGGTCTCTTGCCACTTTTCCTTCGGCCAGACTTTCTTCAATCCCGTTGATATCCATTCCTGAGAAAGGACATCGTTTAGCGGATCCTTTCCGAGCGAGAACCAGATTATTCTTCACAGATTCGTTGCTTGGTGGACGATATTCACCCCCACCGATGAGATGCGAGGTCCCATCAACAATGGAGGTCCATTCCTAAAAATAAAATAAAAAAGTTATATCATAATGTTCATTTGCCTAAATAGACCCCTGTTGTTGTTTTTTTCCCAAACCGTTACGTCAATGTAATATAAATGAGCAAAAAAACTTGGAACCCACTTCACATTAAAAAGAAAAAATTGTCGTTTCTTTCTTCAAATACAAAATCAGTTAAAGTAAAAACAGTAGAATATACAGGGAATAGCCATTTCCAGGATTGCGTTCATATGGAATTCTAATAACGTAGTAGGGTGAACATGTTTGATTTGAGTTATTAACGTATAGTGCGCACACACCCACCACACATACACACCCACTCACCAACACACGCACACACACACAAACCCAAGCGTGCGCACACCTACAGAAAAAAAAAAGGTTGACCAGTATATTAATAGAAAACAGTTTGCACTCCAAAGGAAAACTGATGAAAATAGTTGGAGACTCGATTTTCACCTCTTCAGTCACGATGCCACTAGTTCCCATCGGAGCTAGATCAAACTTGACGAAACACACGTGAAACTTGTAATGATCCTTTAGTATCCCACAATACTCTGCCTGGTCATGTGATAACAGCTCGATGTCCACTTCCGTGTTGAAGATGATTCGCCCGACCGCTTTCACGCATCCTTATTAATGAAATCAATAATAAATCAATACAAACAATAATGAATAAACAGCATTTCCATGAGGATTAAAGAGGAAACTATTAGTATAAGTATATGTAAGCAAACAATTCAATATAAAGAAGGTACATTGTAAACAGATTGATACTAAACGCATTCGATTTTTTTTCATGGAAAACACCTATGATTGACTGTGAAAAGAACCCTGTGTATCATGTTAATTCCTCAAAGTTTACTTTCTGGCCCCTTAGAAATAACAAGAAAGGCGGAGGTAACATGATGTTAATTTAAAGGCACGAATACAGAAAGAAAACAATTTTGATTTCAATATTTATTGACAATGTAATAGTGTGACTGTGTCCTCATTCTGATGTTACCGTAGACAATGCTTCCGAGGCCGCGACGATTGGAATAGTAGTGAAGGATCATTTCATCATTCTCGAGCTCCTCAACTCTGAACGATGGGACGGTCATCTTAGGGTAGAGGGTCTTCATGTACACACTGTGTAAGAAGTCCAGGTTAGCCATGAAGTCTGAGAGTGTTCCACCCAGTGCCCGAAAGAGGGCGGTATAACCACATCGCATACACCATACCACCCAATACACACCGAACGTCTCCAGGACAACGTTGCCGTCGACACCTACAACATAAAATATAAGTTATATAATATTTCGGGTCATAACTCTATCACAGGGTTTCTCAAAGTCTGGGCCAAGATCCGCATCCGGACGCAGGGCATGCCAACCCGGACCGCCCGGGACAGTGTCCCCGATTGCCTTATTTTAAGGGAAATACCGAATTTTGAAAATGTTGATCAAAGAATTTTAAAGGAAATTTAAAGAAAAATTCAAAAATCAAAAGGAATTTTTAAAATCCTGAAAAGTGAACATTATTTGTGCTTTAGAAACATTAGGGGACCAGGTGAAGGCCGAATCAGCTGCTGTTCCCTTTTTATGTTAGCCTACAAAAATAAAGGGGGAAGAGAGACAGCGACGGAAGAAAAAAGAGAAAAGAAAGAGAAAATGTAAAAGAGAAGAAGAGAGGAAAAGGACGGGTCGAATACGTTTTAGATACGATGGAAACCAAATCCCACCGCATGTTTATATACGTATTGCGGTATATATCACTGGATGATCGGGGGGGGGGGGGGTGGCCCCTAGACTCCCGGCGAAGGCTGTTCCCTGCACCCATCCGTATAAGTGGATCCCAAGAAAACATTTTGTTGTATAAAATTGTCCTTAGGAGAGATTGTGAGCTTCTCCTGTTTTGTTATTTACACAATTTCATCATACTGTCTGCTGCCTCGAGATCACACACTGACTGTTTAGCAAGAGTCTTTATTCAGTGAGGATTAATTCTTTGTATCCAGATAATGTGGGCATCATACCGTTGAATGTTTTTCCAGTATTAAGAGCGTATTCTGCTATTGCTGAATGAGATTGAATGTTCAATCTGAGGACTTTTTGTGTTCTTTGAAAGGAGCCCACAATGGGGGTAATGCTATTTAAATTTTAAGGGATGGATTCGAGTTTTTATCGCTCACGACGGCTATCCAGGAGCCTTAAGGCGGTCCCCTGGACCCCATTAGTCAAGATAGAAGTGGTTCCCAAGACAACCCGCTGTTGTATAAAATGATATTATTAGTGCCATATTTATACAATCATGATTTTGAAAAGGGAGAATTCTAATTGGGTTTTTATGTTAACGAGACGGATCTTTTAAAGGAGAAGGGGGAACGAACGTATTTGTGTTCTCTCGTGCAAACCCAGAGTTCGCTTTATTTTCGATACTTTACAATTACACAATGATGATGGGGATGACTGACGGCTGCACTTTCCTATGCCACCACATCACCCTTTTCTGTTTGATTTGATCATAGAGGCAATTACAATTAACGAGCATCGAATATAACTTGAGAAGTAAACGAGAAAAGGAGAGGAAGATGGAAAGGAATATAAAAAATAAAATAATTTATAATGTGATTATACAACCCTTTCGACAGCCGTAACTATTAAACACTGCTCACTTGCATTTTGTTTAATCTATTTAGACTGGTGCCGGCTCAACGTTTCCAATCAAGCTAGGAGCGATCGATGCTGTGTACATTTATAATATTATTTGCTCGCATGTGTTATGTTTACATAACGAAATGGATGTAAAAACAGGCTCTCTACCTTACTTTATATATTATTTCCTCTCCCCTCTACCTAACTTGACTTTTACGACTTTTATTTGTACCTTTAAATGTGTTATTTTTTGTTAATGACGGTTCTTGGAATTTGTCGCTATATCGGGATAGTGATGCTTTAGATAATTACTCCACTGATAGGCATTGTTGACTCGCAGGTTCATTATAGTACACCGAAGATCAGCGATGTCCTTTCAAAATAAAAGTATTGTCTATCTTAAATTTCTGACTCTCCCAAAACAAACCCAGTAATTGTTTAGCAGGCGATGTGGTCAAACATCAATTATTTATTTACAAAATGGACAGCCCTCTTTTTAACTGTACAATTAAGTTAGTTTATCAAGTCGTGTTAGGAAAATTACGAGAAAGGTGCAAATATGAATGAGAAACTACTGAAAGAAGACAAATAAAACTTGAAAGCGCATCATATATTGGTGACTTGCAATCATTTGACGCTTGATCATTACTATACGAAATTTGCTAAAGATATGTCTATTGGTTAAAAGGCTAACATGTGACATTCAGTAAGTTGTTAAGTGCACAAGCATGACATTTTTTTTTTCAGCCTTTTTTTTCACCCTTGCTGGTCAGCTGGGAATCCTACAGGGTGATATACAGAGAGCGCTCATGACCAATATGAGGTTCGGCCGTGTTACTAGTGATGGAACTCGTCATATACTGAAACAATGGAGAGAAGGTGTGTCCAGGGAAGATGAACGTATTGAGCTCAGGAAGGCACTGCAAGCTGCCAAGTTGGTCAACCTTGCAGACCTTTATCTCAGCGGAGGTAACGTACATTTTCATTATTAACACTTCAGCAACATGCTGTTCTATTCGGTATACAATACGGCCCATGTGTTTAGAGTCAGATTGACGGTATTTTCTCAAGCAAATTCGTTTTCCGCATTTTTACACTGGTGATATAAATACTAAGGTGACGTAATGCGGAGGGAAGGTACTTAAAAAGAACTGAGGTACTACTTTCAGTTAGCATTTTACTCACGAATAAAAAGCCAAACAGGGACCCCTTTCACAAAGCCTTTTTCCAATGACAAATGATAAAAACCAGGGACAAATCTGCTGTTAACCAATCAGAAGCAAGGATTTCAGTAGCTTATAACAAAAACTGTCATGTGTCACTGATGACAAGTTTTGTGAAAAAGGGCCTTGATGCTTACTACCAACTTCAAGTTCTCATCTACTACCTGGTGAACATAAACATAACTTGAAAGAAATTTGAAATTCACTGTGATAAGTTCTACACAATCTTAATAATTCAATTCGATGTGTTTTGAGAAATAAACCAATTATCTGTTTTCTTTCTTACTGCCTGTTAGGTGTAGTAGAAGAACAGATCGATGCTGAATATGATAAAGAAGACGTCAATGATGAGCAGCTCTCTACCAGAGATGAGACCTCTCTAGAAGAGCACCGGACCAAAGGACACACCAACACCCAGGTACTGCAGGACGCTACAGCAAGCAATGACCACACTCCTCGAGGTGGACATACAGGTCAGATGGATTCCAAAACCAAGGAGGACTTTACAGGTAGAAGTAGGAGTCAACATCCTGACAACTCATCGGAGAGGAGTACACAGAACTTGGATGCATCTGAAGTGACTACTGAAGAAGTGTCCTCTGAAGAAGTTCACGTTGGTGATGATATGACCAATGTAAGTAGCATTCAACCTGCTGACCAATCGTCCTTACATGAAATGCAAGTCCTACCTGAAGATATGTCTGAGATAGCCCCTCTGGTATCTTATGGTGGAAAACCCGACGAGGAATCCACCATATTGGGAGAAGAAGATCTGATTTCTCAACTCGTTCTCATTGATCCATTCCCGGAGAAAATAATGCTCCTTTTCCTCCTAAAGATCATAATGGATGTTCCCCAGAGAGTACTCAGTTTATAAATCACCAGAGAATCTTCATCAAGCCAAGTGTACTAACAAAATTCTAAGCGACGTTTCAGGTTCACTCCTGGATGCTTCATCGGGTCGACCTGTCTCTGATGCCATATGATTCTTGACCCGTGAACATGGTGTTCCGGTCGATGAACGTCAGGAAAGAACTGCCCTTCTCTGTTATCCTTTCAAAGACCCGTCGGTACAGTCGGGAAAAAATCCAGTTGATTTGTTTATAACATTTAATGTTACATGTATTTCTAAGCATACTTTGTTCATATTATATTGTAAAACAGCATCTGAGGAATTAACACTTCAACAAGCTCTACTTCAAGTTACTTCCTCTTTTCTCGTGTTTTTTCCATTATATTTGTCGTTCATTTGCATAGTTTTTGTGATATAATTATTCTTGTATTATGTTTTGCATGAGAAATAAAATCATTTGAATAACTGAAATATTAATCAATTACCTGAATGGTTGAGAACAGTAATAGACATAACCTTCATCATCATTAACCAAACCATATTGTGTTTATTGCAGTGTTAAAACTTGTATCCAAACACCGCATACATAATTTCAACTGTTTGTATTAATATGACAAGAATGGCATGCAAGACGTGACTTTTTTTTAAAGAGTAGATTTTGAGTTCTCTTCTGGCAAGTTACATGTTATATTATTATATTAATGTTAGTAATTATATAGTCACTTATTACAGCGGGAGCAATTTTGAAATATTTTAAAACTTTGAATTGTCAAAAAAATATTTATTATGGTCACTTATTTAAAGTTCGAATTTCACATTTCGTTTCATTGCTTAAAAGAATAATTCGAGGCAGAAAAATCGAACTATTTCAATCGTTTCTACTTTTGTACCTAACGCCAGTTTGAAATAGATAAGTAAGTAAATGAATACCTGAAACAATAACGAAAAACATGAATGAATAATGAACATTAAAGTAATGAACAAACAGCAATACAAGATATAAAACTTTGAATGTATAATACCCAACAAACTGTACATAAGTGTCATGAAGTGAATAATCATTGTTTCACATTCAAAAAGGTTATTTCATTTATTTATTTAAAATTCTTTAGTTCATTAAAAAGCATTCGCGACCCGAGAGCTGAATTGCCTTTTTTTTTTTTTTTTTTTTTTTTTACAAAGTATACATCAGTGACAAACTAAAATTACACGTAATACATATGCGTATTAAATTTATGGTAGTAAAATTGCAATTCGTTTTGTACATATAATATATAATTGTGCTTCTACGACACCCGTTCGGCTACAATTACTCCGCGGCAATTCAGTACATTATTCAAACTCGCAATCCCAACCCCGGACAAGAAACCTTCACTGCACCAACGCCAAGACCAAGCACAAGCCCAGCCCCAAAACAAACAACAAATTCAACCCCAACCCCACATCCCTGATGAAATAAAGCCTGGATCAACCGCCGCCGGAGCATTTGTCATGTCGCCATCGTTGTACATTATAGCATATTACTTGGTACATATTCAGAAATCTGAATATTATAACCATATTTGTAATAAAATTATGTTGAACTTATACATTATATGAATATAATTAAAATTTGTTTGGATTTCGAATGAATTACATGTTGCGATTGGAAATTGCATAGCCAGATGGGTAGTGTATTTTCCTCAATAACAGAAACAGAGACAATAACAGAAACCAATACAAATAATACTCATTTTTTTGTATAGCGCAAATTACAATTAAGTCTCTAAGCGCTTCCAAATTTGGAGATTATTACCCCTGTTTTAGCTGTGCTGTCATTACAGCGCTTTAGCATTTCAAGGTACCCATTTACATCACCTGGGTTGAGTGTGGCAAATGTAGATCAATGTCTTGCCAAAGGACATTAGTGCCGCGGCCGGACTTGAACCCCTACTTGTAATCAACTCCTGCGACGTAACCACTCGACCACGACCCAAAATCTGGGAATTATATAATGAAATAAATAAATTAAACAAATTATACTTTGTAGGTAAAATGCAGATTTTGTTCCGTCTTTGGACCAATTTAGTAAAAGTAGGTATAGCGCACCAAAAATAAGTACAAAAAACACATGTTATTTGATGATTGCAAATGATCAAGCTTCATGAAAGCTTCAAAAAACAAAAAACAGAATTGAAATCGGTCAATGCGTTGTGATTTTATACCTTTTTTTTTTTAATCGCAAAATTACCGAAAAACCTGCCAGAAATGGTCAAATTGGCAAAATGGCAAAATTCGACAAAGTTGACAACTTAATTCATCACTTTTTCGGACACAAATAATAAAGTAAGTTATCAGACACTAAAATATCATCTTTGTGGTAAAAAATACAAAAAAGAAAATTCATATATCTATTACCGTTTTGAAAACAGAAGCCAACAAAATAAGTCATTTTTTGCCATTTTTGCGAATCTGCAGGTATAAAAAAGTTGTGAAAATTACTAAGTCCGCCTAATTAATATGCGCATATGTAATCAAATCTAAACCGAACATGATACATCAGTGAAACCTAGGTATATCAGACAGGTATGTAAATATATTTTTTTTGAAGAAAACAAAATCATGAATATTCATAAAATATGCAAATTTGGTCATTTCAGCTAATTATATATATAGGAAAGTCAAACTGTTCATTTGTTGGCAGTTTTTAAATCATATATTTATAGATCATATTTACACCAAATATTAACATTAAATTCCAAATATTTTTGCAATGCCAATAAAATATGGCGATGGAAATTACTTGGATCACCGTCACAGCTATCTCCTCATGTGTTTCACAAATTAATCAGAAAAACCGATCAAATGATAAGAATCTGCAGACTTTTAGCTACATCAGAGTATATTTTTCTTTAAAAAAAATGTCAGATTTGAGGATTTATGAGGATTTTCCGAGAAGCCATTCAATAGGCGATAATATTCCACAGGGACTGAATTTTAGAGTGAAAAAAAATTTGGTGACCCCAGTACAGTTGTGGCTACCTTGAGTGTAAACAACAAATTCATTCAATGAGTGGAACACATAAGGATATTGCATTTTTCGTAGGGGAGTTTTATACATTGAGGTGCATTTTCACCACGCAGAATAGCAGCGCAAGTCAATGGGCGATCAGCGGGCCACAATGGCTGAAAAGACAATATTCTTATTAAATCATTTAACATATTTCCCACATTCCGTTAACAATGAAACTACACAGAATTATAATTAAAGGTATGCTTGAAATATATGTGAAATAAAAATTTAAAAATATTGTTTAGTTTTTGTTAAATAAATTTACAAAAATTGCTATTTCTACCAACTGACTGCTGTTGTGTGTTCGCGGGGCAGACTGTGCGCACAGGCAGTGTGATCACCCTAGAAAAGGTAGGGTAGTGCTTAAAAATGATTTTCGCATAAAAACATGGTTAAAAGGTTGTCATGGTAATGATCGATATATCAATAAAGAAGCAAACAAGATTTTGCACAATTAAATCGATTCAGTTGCTCCCATGATTGGTATCATTAACATATCACAATTCAAATTATACATTTAAGGCTTTGGCAATTTGCAAGATTGTGAAAGCATCAGTATGAAATATAAGGGGGAAAGAGAGAGAGAGAGAGAGAGAGCGAGAGAGGAGAGGCAGAGGAAGTAAAGGTGAGGAGGAGGAAGAGGAAGAAAGGGTAGGAAAGGGAATAGTGAAACTGAGAAAAGATTAGCGATCGCATGCTTGTTCCCATGAGGAGATGAAGAGAGAGAGAGAGAGAGAGAGAGGAGAGAGAGAGAGATAGAAAGAGAGAGAAATGAGGGGGGGAGCATTGGGTGACAACAAAATTATTGTCTTGTTTGGAGACAAAAGGGCATTTACCACTAAGGATTTTTTTCTTCTGGCTCTAAACAGGCAGTTCATATTTTAAAAGAGAGCTGTACATACGATATATATGTAAATAGAGAGAGAGGGGGGGGGGGGGCAGTGTGACTGGTAGAAACAGATGGAGAGGAAGAAAGATTTAGATGGACGGAGAGAGAGAGAGAGAGAGAGAGAGGGGGAGTGAGAGAGAGAGGGGAGGGGGAGAGAGAGAGAGTTGTCGACGAGTTTAAATTCCGCATTTTCACGATTTTAAATTAGTAATCATAATTTTAAAACAAGGCAAAGTGGGGATGAGTTGGTTGCAAAACATTTGAATACAATTGACCGTACAATACCAACAAAGGAGTTGCTTTGTCGGACCGTGGACATGCTGTAGCATCACAAGGAAATGAAAGGTAATGTGCAGGTGTATGAAAGAATGCGATTATTTGGTGAGCATGTGCTGAAGTGGGGGAAGCTACATACCACCGTCTCTTGTTAGCTCACTAATGATTGATATATATATATATATGATGTCACAAGATGAATGAGATCTTGAGCATTTATTTAGGGTGGAGCTTAGCAAGTCTGAGAAAATTATTAAAGCAATTATCTAAAAATCTATGAAATATATTTTGCTGTTTGAATAACAAAATATGAGATGTATGCAGCTATGTATATCAACAGGAATCAACTTTTATTCAGATGTCACCCGAGCTTTAAGCAAAATACTTTGCAGTTGGGTGTGATGGTCTGAATAATGAGTTTTAAGATGTGTGAGGTCGCAATGCGAAAAAATACATCTTATAAAGAGGAAAAAAACTTTGATGAGTTTAAAGCACAATCTAATGAAGGAAGACTGAAAAATCAATGTTTAGGTAACATAATTATAATATCTATAAATGCTAGCGAGTATTTTATCTTAAGAGAAAATTAAAGAAAAAGGGGCTCTAAGTCGCTTTGAATGAAGGGTGCATGTTTAATATGGAAAAAGGAAAAGAAGGCACTTATCCGCAAAAGGGAAAAGGACAGTTATTAAAAAGGAAAAGGGGCACAGAAAAGAGGAATTTCTCGCACCTGAAAAGAGGCATTCGTCAGAGATGAAAAGGGGCACTTATGAGAATGGAAACAGTTTATTCGGTTATAAAGAAAAAGGGTCACCTGTCAATTTTTGATAGTGGCAATTGTTGGGGGTGAAAAGGGGGCATTTTATAAGAAGGAAAAGGTGCACTTGTCAGAAGGAAAAGAGGCACGTGTCAAAATAAAAGGGTTGTTTATCAAAGGTGAACAGGGGCACTCATCAAAAAAGAAAAGGAGTACTTATCAGAAGGAGAAGGCGGCAATTATTACAAAGGCAAAGGGGCATATGTAAAGGTAAAACGTGTACCTGTCAGATTTGAATTGGGGCAAATATCAGCGGTGAAGGGGCACTTTTCAGAGGTGGGAATGGGCACTTCTCGTACCTGAAAAGGGGCACGTACCGGAGATGAAAAAAGGTCACTTATGAGAGTGGAAAGGGAACACGTATTGCAATGGAAAAGGGGCGCTTATCAAATTGTAATAGATACATTTATCAAATGTGAAAATGGGCATTTGTGAGAAAGGGAAGGGGAGCTTATGAACAGATGGTGATGCACTTATCACAAGAAAAAAGGAGCAGTTATTTTAAGGGGAAGGGCCGATTCTTACAAGGGGCACTTGGCCTATACACGTAAAAGAGGATCACTTTGAGGCTACCTCAGAAACTGTGCTACTCTGCCCCCCCCCCCCCCCCCCCCATTCTCATGGAGCGTCGTCTCTGATGACATAACAATGTCTTGGTGAAGTGTTTCCGTGACTTGGTTAAAATGTATCCCTAGAAAATGTGCATGACGGTGGCAAGACATGTTTAATATTTGATTTGATGAAAAATGATTAGGCCTCTTTGTTACATGATGGTCACTTGATGAAGAACTCCCTAATGGAAATGTAACATTATGTTGACTTGGCGAATATATCTTGTGACTTGGTGAATAATTAATGTCTACCGAAAATGGATAATGGTGACTTAGTGACGAGTTCTCATGACTTCGTGAATAATTAACATACATGTTTATTCGACGGAAAATATATATGACGAGGACTTATTCTCGTTTTGTATTGTGTTCTTGTTTGTTGTAGTTGTTACCTATTTAAAACATTGCTGCAATTCAAAAGATTTGCTGAGTATTAAAGATTCTTTGTTAAATACATAGGTCATAGAAAAGGCTTGCAGAATTACAAATATTTGTATAACCCTTTCTGTGTTAAGACCCCCTTCCACACCACACACACCTTGCAGGCGCCTTGTAGGTAGCGATCGCTCAGCTGATGCTAGTCCATGTGTGTGCGCGCTCGTGTGTGTGTGTGTGTGCGCGTGCGTGTGCGTGTATGTGTGTGTGTGTTTGTGTTTCTCTTTTTTTAGAAATATTAATGATTCTGTGCAAAACATATCATATTGTTATAAATGAGTAATAATTTACAACTGTATATAATTCTGTTATGTTTTTGTGATAATTAGTAAATACACTATATACGTATAATGCTTATAATGCTGTTATGCATTTGTAATAGTTTGAGATGTAAACATGGAAAGTTGCGATTTGTTATCATATATTAATTTCATGTTAAAGTAGTGTAACTCCAATATCTTGAAATAATATGTAAAAATGTTTATATAATATCATTCTGTTATTATTCTGTGTGCATTGGATGAACAATAAAATAACTTTTAAAATAAAAATAAAATGTCCAGAATCTGGCCGGTTCCTTATCCTTATATTCCCTACAATTAATTGAGCATTTTCTTTCTCTATTGCGACTTATGGAAGTGAGTCCTGGGCCATGACAAAGAATGACAGAAAGAGAGTTGATGCCTTTGAAACGTTGTGCTACAGGAGGCTGTTGCAGGTGTCATGGAAAGATAAAAAGACCAATATATGGGTCCTGGAAAAGATTGGAACAGACTTGACAATCAGAAGGGGAATCATGGAAAGAAAACTAAACTATTTGGGGCACAATGTTAGGAGATCTGAAGTTGTTGGGAAGCAAATACTGCAAGGAGCAGTCGAAGGGAAACGGGGTAGAGGTCGTCCACCAATATCTTGGACTGATGATATCAAGAAAGTGTCTGGACAAGGAATGAAAGGTGCAACACAAATGGCAGGTGAAAGAGTTGCATGGCGTGCTCTCGTGAAGACCACAGCAGCGCTTTACAGCGCCACCTAAAGTTGATGGTGATGATGACCATTGATTCAAGCAGCCGAAGATGGCGCTATCAACGAACAATTACGCTCACCAGCTCAGCCTTCGCCGGGCGTCGTAATAGGGACTTTTACATTTGCGTGGACTGATACGTGTGACATCCATTCAAGGCAGTACCTTAACGTCGATCGTAGCAATCCACATTGTCGTTGTGCAAATCTAAAAGTCCCTAATTTCAGGTTCATGACATCTTCGGGTGGCAGCAAGTGGAGATCGCATTGCTTTGGTTTGGTGGAGATGATCAAAATCGAATAGGCCAGATTCTGTAATACAAATCGTAAATAACGTGTGCATGGTACAGTCACACACAGGTGCGCCGGAAGCAGTTTGGGCTGGGGGGGGGGGCAAACATTCCAGGGGGCTCACCAGGGGCAGTGACGTAATGAGCAAAAACGTTTGCAAGGGGGGGGGGCAGAAGAAAAATCTCTTACACGTTACATGCCGGCCTCGCGGAACGTTTTTCAAAGTAGAGTATTAACGATCAGGTAGAAAGTAAATTGGCGTGGGGTCCAGGGCCTGAGCCCCGGCAAGAGGTCAAGGGGCTGAGCCCCCGGAAGCTCAGGGTTTTTAGGCATTAAATTACGGTCAGATAAGCATATTTAGATACCTTATTTGTTTAACTGGCGGGTCACTAATTAGCGGAGAGTCCAGGGAGCAGAGCCCCCGAAAGCTTAGGGGTTTTAGGTATTTAATTACGGTTAGGTGAGCATCCAGGGGCCCTCTTTAAGGCCATTGATGTGGTCCAGGGGGCAGAGCCCCCAGAAGCTCAGAGGTTTAAATATTTAACTACGGTCAGATGAGCATCCAGGGGTGCCTTTGGGCTCTTGGTGGGGTCCAGGGGGCAGAGCCCCTTGAAGATCTGGGATTTTAGATATTTAATTACGGTCAGATGAGCATCCAGGGGACCGCCTTAGGGCCCTTGGAGGGGTCTGGGAGTGGAGTCCCCGTAAGCTCTGGGGTTTTAGGCATTTAATTACGGTCAAATGAGCCTATATTTTGATACCTCTTTTGTGACATTGGCAGTTCACTTATTTTTTCTCTCTCTCTTTCTTTCTTTCTTTTTCTCTGTGACATACGTTTTCAAAAATTGAGGGGGACTCGAGCCCCGAGCCCAGCCGTTTTACAGACCATGACATAAAGGCTTCTAAATAAGCATATTTTATCGCCCGACTGTAAACAGGTATGAAAAGGTATGACTTTATATCAAAAAAACTGAGACAAAATACCGGAAAATCATGTAATTTCAGCAACATTTGTAAATCACTGGTATCGAATAAGAAAAAATCCCCCCTCCCAATCAGTACGCCAGCGTTCAGGGGCTCATGTCTTTTCACCCCTATAACAAAAAAACAGACACGCTTTCCCATTCTCGCATATATGTCCACGATATGCGCGTATCGCTATTTTAAAAACCTCCATTGATAAATATAAGTGGCATGCATATGCGCAATGTTTACGAAATTTAATTCCCGTTAACTTTCCTTTTCTTTGAATGGAATTTATGTGTGATTTAATTCAGGTTTGTATTATTGTTATGTTCTTTTGGGTTACAAAATACAAACTATCTTTACTCCTTTACTGCTTTTTTTGTTTTGGAGGGGTTTGGGGCGTTTTTTTTTTTTTGGGGGGGGGGGGGCAAAACTATCCTGGATGTGTTTTAAAAGCTGGGCTATTGATTCAAACATTCAAACATTTCAAACACCACTGTACAAAACTCAACTGATTTCACTCAAAATCGGTACTTTAGTGACAATTCATGACACCTAAATAGCAGTAAAATACAATTTTTTCAACTTTCAGATGTTAGATAGAATAATTTAAAAATGCAAATTGTGTGTCTACTGCAAACTTGCCACTTGCCGATCAACCGCATCGTCATGATTGTGTGCATCTGTGTGTTATGAGTGTATTGACTATTCATCTATTTAAATGCTGCATATTAACACGTAGTGCAGTGTTAACGGTCAATACGCATTAGCATTGACTTTCTATGCTTTGCTGGAGTGGGTACAGTGGTTGTAATTGTAAACAATGCAATCTGTCTGTACCTACTCATATAATTGGCAAATCCACACCGTTAGGGACGCACTTTAAACGGTCTAGCTTCTGCACGCGCGAGTTGGTTCAATTTTTTTTCTACCCTCGCTTTTGCTCTTGGTTTTCCCAATTACATGTAACGTGACAATGGTTTGTCTCTGTTTGCCATTGCTTTTAATGTTTTCCGCTTCCACATAAAAAGGCTAATGATGATTCACTGCAAAATGTGACATTTAGCCTATATAATATATAAGCGTTGGTCGCTATATACTTCCTGCAACAACAAACAACGACAGGGCTGTAAACCTAGAACTTCTTGGCAAATTGTATCAACCGCTAGTACTACTGTACAGGGGGGGGGGGGGGGTGATCTATGTACGTGTTGTTGCTGTTGTTACTCTCCATATGGACCAATGCCGCATATCTTCCAAAAAGACCAATCGCATGTTCTTTATACACAACAAGATTTAACAAGAAATATATACATGTATAAAATCGAAAAGTTTAACATCAGACACATTTTGGAACATAGATACCGTATTCCCGAAGCTTGTCTGAAAGCGATAAATTTAAACAGCCATTTAGAGTTTTGACATCCGAAATATGCTGCCAATGACAGGTATAGCCACTCGCTAATATAAGAAGTGTACCTAATATTATGTTTTCAACACTTCAGCGTTTTATCTTACCGTTAGGCCGTAGAAAGCTCGTAAAGGGTTTGCTTTTTAAAGCAAAAATTTAGGGACATGCATGTCTTTTGAGTGAAATGAAAAACATTAATTATTTTAACCCAACTCTATTTGAAAGGTACAGAATGTATTATATACTTTGTTTTAAATTCCTCAATATGGCAAGAAAAATATAGTCTCAGGTATAGAGACCAAACCGTACATAAGACACCATACAGTAATATATGAAACATCATAGTTCCCTCTCCTCGATGTTAATGGTTAATTTGGTCGACTATGATGCATAAGAATGATTGAAACCTCAAGAATAGCCATATCTATATCATAGGGTTTCTATAATGATGATGGTAGGCTCAAACATTGTAATGATGGATAGAAACTAGCGTGGAATATTGTGCTTCCACCATTAACATGGAGAGAACTATTGTAACATGTGCACGTGGGCATGAAGGCAGTGGGCAGGTACTGCATGTGATTCAAATAATAGGGTTATATTTCATACCACAAGTCAAAGGTCGGTTGATCATTCATTAAAATCCCTCATCCGTTTCTCCTGTGTACATGATACGTGCATTATAAAGAATTCCATACACCCAGTAATAACTAGACCTACTATGTAACTATGTCTAGCCATACGACAAATCTGTATACTATTGAGCGTGTAACGTGTTTGTGCGCGTATTCAGGGCGAAATCACTGACCTCTGTAGAGGTCAGTGGGCGAAATCCGTACAAAGATGGCTACTTCCAGCTCGGTGATTAGAAAAGGGAAGCTAGATGAATTACGACATGAAATATTGTCGTACAAACCAGGCAAGGCTGTACCTTGTGATGATGACCGAGTGGTGTTTCCTGATAAGCTTGTATACCCGAGCATGCGTACAGCATAGTCCCTGTCCTGAGAAGTGCTCTTTATGGAGACGTAGAGCATTGCAAGCTTGCTGATGAACATCAAACATCTACTGATCAGGAATATCTCACCGATTCTATATACGTCATCACAAGAGAAGCTCTCTTCTCAGGTTTGTATATTGAAAAAAGAGCTTTGTTGTTTTGTTTGTGTTTGTTGTAAATCCGAAATGATACTACGCCTCCACTATGAACATGTATCGTTGGAATAAAAGCTATTTCATTAACTCTTAGGTAGGTTTTTGGTAAAATAATGAATTGCATTGACAAATTACCCCTCGTCTTTAATAGACTAGCATTGTAAAGAATGTCAACAAAATCTAAATATGTTGGGTAATTTCTTATTTTGTTTTTGATTGTCTCTAAAAAAACAATAATTCCCATGTGCCAAAAATGGGACAATGTAAACCAACTGCCCAATTTGTATTTGTATGTTTTGTAGAAGAAATAAATTCAAGTTAATTCAATTATGGCGGTTTGAAAAAAAACTACGCGATGATCCTATTTGATGTTGTTATGGGTGTTTTATTAAGGGTTTTGGAATTGTACCATTATTACCCGCACTGCAGTTCTTACAAAATTCCCACATGACATTATACTTACATAGGACAACATAGATTCATGGATTCATCATTATTTTGGCAACCCCTTCTTTCGAACCCATGTAAGATTCTCTTTATGAAACGCATTAAGTTCACCGTTTATATTTTCACAAAATATATTTTTGTGTGGTTTCATTAAATGTTATTGCAAAAACAATTCATTCATTTGTGTTATTCTGGCATAATGCATGCAATTTATAGAACTACACAAGCTTTTCTATTTTGCTCTTTTTCTACTTCTGCATATGTAAGCTAAATATCATGTTAATAATATCCAAAAGGTTCATCACGCACAATGTATCAAATACGTTCTCTCTTACCATCTTACCAGTTTTAAACGAAGAAATTGTACGAGACCTTGCTGGGAAGGTCGGATGTATGGTGCTGTTACTAACGTGAGTATTAATCTTCTCGCTCTACATATTCACATGGGCAATACATATTTGAATGATATAGACTACCATTTTTGTAATCGCATGGTAATGCTGGTACGCTTATGGCTAGATGATGTCTTTGGAATATTTATATGGGTAAAAGATTTTTTTTTTTTTGGAGATTGAGCCCATTCGCTTGTATAGTAATGCGGATACGTTTGGGCGGGGGGGGGGGCAATGTCATGGTTTGCCCCTAGCGGAATAATACTTAGATATTCACCACTGTTGATCACTTTTGTGTATGCAAACATGATTTTATAATGTTTCTCCTTACTTCTGTTACCCGAATTTGACAGCAAGGTGCCCGAATATGTTCGATATCTTTACATCTTTAATATCGATATTATGAAGGATTCACGGTAATTAATTACGGCGCTTGAGGGCGCGTGACATCGTTCTGATACCGCGGACCGAAATTAACACATTTTCGGGGCAATGTGGCAAGGAAAATCGGTAACAATTTCTTTTCTTTGACGTGGCCTTCGGTAGATGCGGGTTGAGAATCAAATTGTGTGCATAATAACGATTGTGCATTTGAACATTTTCTCATCTTTATCAGCCCGTCTCTGTTCGACTATTACCAACGATGGATCGAGGCAATAAAGAAGTTGACAGGTGAGTTTGCCCATCATCCTTTACGCTAGGTGGGACGATAAACTGAAGACGTATGAAGGTGTTTCTTAAACAATTGTGAATTAATAAACAATTGCACTGTTGATACACACAATATAAACCACCGTATTGATTAAAAGAATGGACAAATGAAGAGATGGATAAATGAATAACATTACGAGCCAGATTACCTTCGCGCATAAAACTTTTGAATATGCAGGTTGGTAAGTTTTGTTTACATATTTGAGGATTGATGTTAATTGCAAAGAAATTAAATTGGTAGGTACGAGTATCTAACAATGATGACACCTGCTATAGAATTGTTTTTAAACAGTTATGACTAGGATGACAAAAAAATCGAGGAAACAACCATAATTCATGCAATATGACCCTAAAATCAAGTACTTATCTTAGTTTTCTATATTATCCATTATGCATTCAATTTCGATCATGATGATATCGTGAACTCTAACACGCCCTTCGTCAGTTCAATTTGTAAAATTAAATACCTTTTCTTTCCTTGTGCATGCATGCTGATACTTTCCTCTTTTTGTGTAGGCCTGTATTATTATATAACAGGCCCATGTGATTACAAACTTTCATTTTCATAGTTGTAAATGTATAATTATCTCCTGACTACGGCTATGTTTACTCCCTTTTCAGGTTCTTCTGCAGTCTTTTTTCCTTTATTACTTTTCTCCCCCCCCCCTCTCGCTCTCTATATATCCTTCTCACACTCGCCAGTTCTATTTACAACCCTAGAAAATGGTGGTATACTTTATGCACATACAGCACGTTTAATGGCAATATTTGAAAGCACAGATGTGAATGAAAAATGAACAGATTCGATCCTTACTCTGGTGTAAAAAATATACCCCCCCCCCCCCCTCTAAAAAAAAGAGGGATTAGGTGACTAATGTGTGGTACATAGAGGTCATGAGACGATTAAATGACTTCTTCGATTAAACTGATTTGTTTTCTTTTGGATATAGGTCACGTCCCTATATGTGCCGTGGAAACTACCGGACAAAGTGAACTCATCGAGAAGACAAAAAAACAACTAAAAAAGCACGGGATCACTGACATCTATGACCTACCTCCCATTGGTGGCAATCTCTCAGATGAGAAACGGTTGCAGTGGCTTGACCTCCTCCATGGATGCCTGAAGAAAGGTGACGAAGGGATATTTGCTGACCTAATACAGCTGTATTCTTTACCCAGCTTTGAGCGGTTACGGAACCAATGGAGAAAGGATGTCACAGAAGCACAGAAGAGGCACGGAGAAGACATAAGAGAAGAAGAAGTAGCAAAGAAGTTACTCCGAGGTAGAATTACAGACTTAGAGCAGGAACTCAACGAGTCCCGTGCAAGTCGCGCAAGCATAGTCAGTGAAAATGGAAGACTACAAGATACCATGAAGGTTGAACAAGAAAGGCGTGAACATAGTGAAAGGGCAATGATGGAAAACGAGAAAAGAGCAATACAGATAATGGAGACGTACAAGCAGAGGGAGATGGAATTTGAGGAGAAACTACAATCAAAGGATCTGCGTATCGAAACAATGGCTGAAAATTTACAGGGGACAGAAGAGAAGGCAAGACGTCAGGTTGAGCGACTTAAGCGTGAGACCTGGAAGCTGAGAACCAAAATTCAACTAGAAAGTGAGATACGATCAGCAGAGCAGAAGAAGAAAGCAGAGACACATCAATGGAGTTTCATTCGCTGGATGGGTTCTGGAAAACAAGCTCAGAGTGGTAAGACTTTATTTTCCAATCTCAATTTCATTTAAAAGTTTTTAAAAAAAATGTATACAATATATTAATCCAATCCAATTTGTTGATTCTTTTTTTAAATATGTATAATGTGAAGCTTATCAAATCCAATATGGTCTTTATAGCTCCCTATCTCATTTTTGCTATCTTTTTAAAGTTTGAAATTACTTAGAATACCGATACAGTGAACGATAGAGAACATTCCAAATTTGTAACTTAGATTCATTTTCTTCCTCCTCATTCAAACTGACTTCATTCCTTCATGACAGGCACATCATCATCTGAGGATAATTCAACCGGAGGACTGGGAAGGAGTGATACAATGCAAGCAGGGTGAGATGAAATATCTTTATTCTTTACATGGCAAGTTGACAATAAGCGCATTATTTCTCTTATAGTGACAACACTACTACGGAATATACTTTGGTGTGTAAAATGAGTGGTGTTTAGACAGTCAATAACAATGCTAAAAGACAGTACGGCAACACTTATATTCTATGAATCCAAAATCATGTTTAGAAATGTCGTGACCACCTGTGATTATGTTAAAGCAGAAGTGAATAAAAGATTGAAACTCGATATTAAACAAAGAAATGACAATCTTAGCTGCATTCCAGTCTACAATGGATTGAGTTGAAAGTCAAATCGTTTAATGAATTTAAATAAAATTTGTTAATTCGAGCATGTCGAGCATGGTCTCTTAATGGGATCGCTGTATATTTGTGTCATTCAACTGCTATAGGTTGACTTTAACAATGAAAACGTTCTGTAATGAAACAAGTAGAAGATGATACTCTTGATTGGAGTTATAATTTAACATAATCCTCTATTATAGTCTCATTACGGGAAGAACTCATTTTGACTTTTTTTTCTTCAACTTTTAAAACGTTAATTTTAAAGTTGATTCGTCATACCTACGTTCTTTGACCGCCCCCATGTTTGTCTTTGTTACCATTCTCGGGACCATTCTAGAGAGGAGCCCCCAGATGATGAGTTTGCAGGCACATTACAGCAGATAGCTGACGACCTTTACGATGAAGCCAAGATCGACAGCCTTGCTGGTCAGCTGGGAATCCTACATGGTAATATACAGAGAGCGCTCATGACCAATGTGAAGTTCAACCGTGTTACCAGTGACGGAACTCGTCATATGCTGAAACAATGGAGAGAAGGTGTGTCCAGGGAAGATGAACGGATTGAGCTAACGAAGGCACTGCACGCTGCCAAGTTGGTCAACCTTGCAGACCTGTATCTCAGCGAAGGTAACGTATATTTTCATTAAGAACAATTGTAGTTTCGTAATCGAGGACCCCATTCAACACTTCAGCAACATGCTGTTCTATTCGGTATACAATACGGCCCATGTGTTTAGAGTCAGATTGACGGTATTTTCTCAAGCAAATTCGTTTTCCACATTTTTACACTATACTAAGGTGACGTAATGCAGAGAAAAAGTACTTAAAACGAGCTTAGTTACTACTTTCAGTTAGCATTTTCCTCACAGATAAAAAGCCAAACAGATGCTTACTACCAACCTGAAGTTCTCATCTACTACCTGGTGAACATAACAATAAAAGAAATTTGAAATTAACTGCGATAAGTTCTACACAATCATGATATTTTCAATCCGATGTGTAATGAGAAATAAACCAATTATTTGTCTTCTTTCTTGCTGCCGGTCAGGTGTAGCAGAAGAACAGATAGATGCTGAATATGATAAAGAAGGCGTCAATGATGAGCAGCTCCCTACTAGAGATGAGGCCTCTCTAGAAGAGGACCAGACCATGACCAAAGGACAGACCGACACCCAAGTGATTCAGGAAGCTACAGCAAGCAATGACCACACTCCTCGGGATGGGCATACAGGAGACATGGCTTCCAAAACCCAGGAGGACTTGGCAGATAAAAGTAGGAGTCAACATCCTGACAACTCATCGGAGAGGAGTACAAAAAACTTGGATGCATCTGAAGTGTCATCTGAAGACGTTTCCTCTGAAGAAGTTAATACTGGTGATGATATGACCAATGTAAGTAGCATTCATCCTGCTGACCAATCACCCATACATGAAATGCAAGACTTACCTGAAGATATGTCTGAGATAGCCCCTCTGGTATCTTCTGGTGGAAAACCCGACGAGGAATCCACCATCTTGGAAGAAGAAGATCTGATTTCTCAACTCGTTCTTATTGATCCATTCCCGGAGAAAATAATGCTCCTTTTCCTCCTAAAGATAATAATGGATGTTCCCCAGAGAGTACTCAGTTTATAAATCACCAGAGAATCTTCATCAAGCCAAGTGTACTAACAAAATTCTAAGCTTGCGACGTTTCAGGTTCACTCCTGGATGCTTCATCGGGCCGACCTGTCTCTAATGCCATATGATTCTTGACCAGTGAACATGGTGTTCCGGTCAGGGAACGTCAGGAAAGAACTGCCCTTCTCTGATAAACCTTTCAAAGACCCGTCGGTATAGTCGGCCTGATGAAGCGTCCCGCAGTGGAAGCTAGGCGTTGTAAGCGGGAAAAAATCCAGTTGATTTGTTTAAAACATTTAATGTTACATGCATTTCTAAGCATACTTTGTTCATATAATATTGTAAAACAGCATCTGAGGAACTAACACTTCGACAAGCTCTTACTTCCTCTTTTCTCTTGCTTTTCCATTATATTTGTCGTTTTATTGCGTAGTTTTTGTGATATAATTATTCTTGTATTATGTTTTGCATGAGAAAAAAAATCATTTGAATTATAGAATTATTAATCAATTACCTGAATGGTTGAGAACAGTAATAGACGTAACCTTCATTATCATTATCCGAACCATATTGTGTATATTGCAATGTTAAAACTAGTATCCAAACACCGCATACCTAATTTCAACTATGCTTTTTTTAATAATAATTATGACAAGAATTGCATGCAGAGCGTGATTTTTTTCAAAGAGTAGATTTTGATTTCTCTTTTGGTAAGTTACATGATATAGAACTTCAATTAATGTTAGCAATTATAACAATAGCCACTTATTACAGCCGGAGCAAATTTTATATATTTTAAAACTTTAATCTCTCCAAAGAATATAAGTTATGGTCAATCATTTATTGTTCGAATTTTATCTTTCATTTTGTTGCTTAAAACATTAATTCGAAGCAGAAGAATCGAACTATTTCAATTAAACAAGTTGCAACGCTCGTTTATATTTTTATACCTACCGCCAGTTTGAGTAGATAGAAGTAAATTAATACATGAAACAATAACGAAAAACATGAATGAATAATGAATATTAAAGGTAATACAAAGTTTTGGTAAATTTGAAAATTGGGTGGATAGTGATTCTTAACAATTTTGATATATTTTGATGCCCCTGTGGATTTATTATAAGCACTAGCAAAATTAGCCCCTAAAACACTTCTGCTTTCGAGAAAAATTAAATATAAAAAATTTACCGGTGCTCCCGGTAAATTGTGATAAATTTTAAATAGCGCCTACAGCCGTACAGTAGTAGCTGCGACCATGAAAATCTCAGAATATGTAGATGTGACATATAATTACCAAACGGGAATAGCTAATTGGTCGAGTCTAGGCAAGAAACATTGTTTTATAGCTTAATTAGTATATTGACCTTGAGAGGGAGCTAAACAACATAAAGAGTGTATTATTTACAATGTCATAACTTTAGACTCGATTTCAACCGCGACAACGATCACTGAATATTGTAGGATCGCATATGCGTCAAATACGTTCGTTTGGACCAAATTCATGACCCCATACCAAAACTTTGTATTACCTTTAAAGTAATGAACAAACAGATGTACAAAACATAAACTTTGAATGTAT
This sequence comes from Strongylocentrotus droebachiensis, assembly GCA_035222895.1. Lineage (NCBI taxonomy): Eukaryota > Metazoa > Echinodermata > Echinoidea > Camarodonta > Strongylocentrotidae > Strongylocentrotus > Strongylocentrotus droebachiensis. The sequence goes on from JAVYIG010005010.1 coordinate 54,574, forward strand.
AATACCCAACAAGCTGTACATAAGTGTCATAAATTGAATTGCTTATTTAAAATGCTTTAATTCATTCAAAAAAACATTCGCTGCCCGAGAGCTGAATTTCAGTTTAAAAAACAAAAACAAAGTAAACATCAATGAAAAAGTAAAATTACACGTAATACATTTGCGTAATAACATTAAGGTAGTAACATTTCAATTCGTTGTGTACATAGAACGTATAATTGTGCTTTTATGACACCTGCTCCGGCTACAATTACTCCGTGTGGCAATTCAATACATGGATCAAACTCCCTATCCCAACCTCGGTCAGGAAATTACCTACACCGCACCAAACACCAACACCAAGCACAGACCCAGCCCCCAAACCAAATGTAACCCCAACCCCACATCCCTGATGAGTTACAGCCTGGAGTAACCGCCGCCGGAGCATGTGTCGTGTCGCCATCGTTGTACATTATGGCACATTACTTGGTACATATTCAGAAATCTGAATATTTTAACCATATTTGTAATAAAATTATGTTGAACTTATATATACTATATGAATAAAAATACATGTGTTTGAATTTCGAATGAATTACATGTTGCGATTGGAAATTGCATAGCCAGATGGGAAGTGCATTTTCTTCAATAACAGAAACAGAGACAATAACAGAAACCAATAATAGTAATACTCAGCTTTTATATAGCGCGAATTACAATTAAGTCTCTAAGCGCTTCCAAACTTGGAGATTATTATTCCTGTTTTAACTGTGCTGCCATTAGAGCGATTTAGCATTTCAAGGTACCCATTTACATCACCTGGGTTGAGTGTGGCAAATGTAGATCAATGTCTTGCCAAAGGACATTAGTGCCGCGGCGGGACTCGAACCCCAACTTGTGATCAACATTCCAGCGACGTAACCACTCGTCCACGACCCCAAATCTATAATCAAATCGATGCTACAATGAATTAAACAAATTATACTTTGTTGGTAAAATGCAGATTTTAGTTTTTTTGTCTTTGGACCAATTTAGTATTAAAAGGTAGGGTAGTGTATACAAATGATTTTCGCATAAAAACATGGTTAAAAGGTTGTATGGTAATGATCGATATATCAATAAAGAAGCAAACAAGATTTTGCACAATTAAATCTGATTCAGTTGCTCCCATGATTGGGATCATTCACATATCACATTTCAAATTATACATTTAAGGCTTTGGCAATTTGCAAGATTGTGAAAGCATCAGTATGAAATATAAGGGAGAAAGAGAGAGAGAGAGAGAGAGAGAGAGAGAGAAGAGAGGAGAGGAGAGGAAAGAAAGAGAGAGAGAGAGAGAGAGGGGGAGAGGCAAAGGAAGTAAAGGGTAGGAGGAGGAAGAGGAAGAAAGGGTAGGAAAGGGAATCGTGAGACTGAGAAAAGATTAGCGATCGCATGCTTGTTCCCATGAGGAGATAGAGAGAGGGAGAGAGAGAGAGAGAGGGGGGGGAGAGGGAGGGAGGGAGTGTCAACGAGTTAAAATTCCGCATTTTCACGATTTTATATTAGTAATCATAATTTAAAAACAGGGCAAAGTGGGGGTAAGTTGGTTGCAGAACATTTGACGAGTCGTCAATGAAAACAAAGCCTACAGATGGCGCTCTTCCTATTTAACAGTTTTCCCAGCAAGAGTCGCGTAGTGTCGCATCACATAAATATGTTGGCCTACCCTCAAACATTTTCTCTCACTCTCGAGAAATAGGTTGATAACTCAGATGACGATCCTCTCTGTTTAAAAGGATGCTTTTTTTATAGTCCGGCAGCCAAATCCAGATTATTGGCCTAACCTTGTTTTAGGGTCTATAGTTTTTTTTTCAATGGATTATGATTGCCTAAACCTTCTATTTGAAGAATCCGATTGCTGACACTCTGTCAGCCTTGAGCCATTTAAGATATGTGACGTCATACAAAATGGCCGCCAAAATACATGATTTTTCTCTAAAAATGTATAATAAATATATAATAGGGCTTTTTCTACAATTTTGGGCAGCCAAATGTCTGTATCTCTCTAGGACCATCACTAAAAATTGTTTCCTGATGTTGCACGGCCATAGATGACAAGCTAATTTGCATATTTTGAAATAGCGCCCTCTATAAATATATTAATTTTGCATAAAAATAGGTGTGCCAGCCAAATGCCAATTTCTTATTTCTCAATGGATTATGATGGCCTAAACCTTCTATTTGAAGAATCCGATTGCTGACACTCTGTCAGCCTTGAGCAATTTAAGATATGTGACGTCATACAAAATGGCCGCCAAAGTACATGATTTTTCTCTAAAAATGTATAATAAATATAAAACAAGGATATTTCTCCAATTTTGGGCTGCCAAATGTCTGTATCTCTCTAGGACCATCACTAAAAATTGTTTCGTGATGTTGCACTGCCATAGATGACAAGCTAATTTGCATATTTTGAAATAGCGCCCTCTATAAATATATTAATTTTGCATAAAAATAGGTGTGCCAGCCAAATGCCAATTTCTTAGATCTACGTCACGTTAAACACATATTATATGCTTCGTATGCATGAAATAATTACGATTGTGCTGCATTTATCTTACATATTTTTTTGTCTAAATTAAGATACATGTAAAGAAACCAAGATCTACAAGAGAATCAGTGAGAAGTGATTTTACGGTACATTATTGTTCCATTCATAGGCTTTATTTAGACCAGCATTGATCCAGCGTCAGTGAATGATGATAAAGCATTTGGCATCGGTACCAGACAGATGCATGAGTTTTAACAAAAGTTACCTGGTGGATTCTATGACACAATTTCCAAGGAGGTCTACAACGGGTACCTGACAGAAATTGTCAGCCCAGACACCAACTGTAAACCAAAGTGTTTCTGGAGTTTCATAAACGGCAAGCGATGCGATGCTTCAGGGTTGGCTCTATTGAAATAATCTAATGGAATGACTTACTCAGATAGCCTCTCAAAGGCGAACATTCTAAGTAATCAGTTTTCATCCATCTTCAACTGCAATGAAGATATGACTAGTCTGAGAGACAAAGGACGAAGCCCCTACCCAACCATGGATCACATTACTATCTCGCCACCAGGGGTTCTGAAGATCCTGTCTGAGCTTGATGTTCATAAAGCCACTGGTCCTGACCAAATCCCAGCCAGACTTCTGATCACCAAACTGACACCTGTGTTCCCTCTATTCTTCCAAGCCTCCCTTAACCAGAGCGTGCATACCTGTAAATGGAAGATGGCTATATATATTGATCCCATCTTCAAGAAAGGTGACCGTAGCAAGCCAGAGAACTACAAAGCTGTCTCTCGGACGTCAGTAACCTGTGAAGTACTGGAGCACATCGTTCTTCACATCGCAGCAACATGAACCACCTTGAAAGCCACACCATCTTGTCTGATGCACAACATGGCTTTCGAAAGAAGCGATCCTGCGTCTCACAGCTTGTCCTTGCTGTCCTGGACCTTGCCAAAGACATCGATGCCAGAGACCAATTGGACATGACACTCCTTGGTTTCTCCAAAGCATTTGACAAGGTTCCCCATGGAAGGCTAGCTGTTATACAAGCTCCAATTCTATGGAATCTAGGAGCCCACACGTGCTTGGTTTTCTGGTTTTTTTAGTTACAGGACCCAGCAGGTGTTACTGGAAGGGGCCAGCCAAGTAACATCTGGCATTCCGCAAGGCAGCGTTATCGGCCAGATGCTGCTTCTCCTCTTCCTCAATGATCTGCCACCGTACCTCTCCCCAAACCAAACAGTCAGGCTCTTTGCTGACGATGGCATGCTATACAGCAACATCAAGACATAGGAAGACGCCTAACGTTTCCAAGAGGATCTTGACTCACTGCAACGCTAGGAGCGTGATTGGCTGATGGAATTCATCCCACATAAATGTCAGGTTCTACATGTCACCAATAAACGCAAATCCATTATCAAATTCATGGACAGACCCTAGATGACAAAAATATAGCAAAGTATCGAGGTGTTGAGTTGCAGAAAAACCTCAGCTGGAACCCACATATCAACATTATCAGCAAATACTCCAACTCCACCCGTGCATTTCTTCAAAGAAATATCCAACCATGTCTTAGAAAAGTTAAATAATTGTGCTACGATACTCGCCTTCAACCAATCATGGAGTATGCCATCATCATAATTATATGGGACCCTAACACTCGAACAATTAGCAATCATCAAGAAGCTTGAAATGGGTCAACGGCGCTATGTCTGCTCCTTCTGCAATGACCACTGCAGGACAAGCAAAGTAGAAGCCATCCTGAACCAGCTCAAGTGGCCAACATTACAAAAACGCAGGGTACAGGCTCATGTGATGATGATCTTTCGCATCAACAACCCGCTGAATGACTTTCCACATACTTTCCTCACTCCATCAACATCCCTGCACAGAGGGCATTCCAAGAAGATAATTGTTCATTTTGCCTGAATGCTTGTCTCAAAGAGGAGCTTCTTCCCGGATACAATAAGACTCTGGAACTCCCTCCCTTTGAACACCGTCAATTGTACCTCTGTTTAACAGCTTCAAGCAAGAGTTTCTTGCTGTGCAGCTCCTGCTATGACTAAACAGTCAAATCCTAGAGAGGCAGGTCCTGTTGCAGTTGCTGCAGACAAATTTCATGTGTGGCTGTGCTGTTGAAGCCGTGGCTAGCTGCCGTCTTTGTTGTCTTTTCTCCTCCCACTGTTCTACTCTCTTCTGATCACTCCTCTGTATACATGTCTTCACAGCGCATCTCCATTTGGGGGCAATCTGAAGCATAGGCTTCCCATTTTGTAGGGTTGATTTCACTGGCCTCCATATCCCTCTTGCACACATCCATGAAGCGAAGGCCATGTCTTCTTACAGTCCTGGTTCTGGTCGCTAGCTTTTCGTACAAGATGTCTTTTAAAATGCGGCCGTATTCCATTCGACTGACATGACCAAGCCATCTCAGCCGTCGTTGTGATAGAAGAGCGTAGAGGGTCATCATCCCTCCTTTTTGAGGACATCCTTGTTTGGAATGTGGTCCTGCCATTTGATGCCTAGGATTCGCCTCAAGTAGCGGAAATGGAAAACATTCAAACTGCGCTCCTGACTTGCATACAGGGTTCACGACTCACTGCCATACAGGATAGTGCTGAGCACATAGGACTGGTAGATCTTCATTTTCGTGTTGGTGGTTTATAGTAAAGTGTTCTTCCAGGCCTGCTTTGAGTGTCTAGCCATCTTTGTTGCTGCCTTGCCAATGTGAACGTTGAGCTCGAGATCAAGGGAGAGGTTGCTTAATACATGGAGCCGAGGTAGGTAAAGTTTTCAACCACTTGGAGGGTGTAGTTTAATTAACATTGGAGGATTCGAAAGTCTATGACACCAGTTTGATCTACTCTAGTAATAGGACTGCAGGCAAGTTGAAGATATGTCAATATCAAGAATATTTTTTCATGGAAACTTTCACCAAGTCAAAGGCGAACTTGAAGAATTTGACAAAGGTTGACGTGTCACTTGAACAACCTTGTACAGCCCGTTTGATGGTTGTGCTCTACTCTGGATTAAAATCTGATGATCTTTGGTTGGTGTGCCACCGGGGTTTCTAGAAGTCATGACGAATCGAGAGTCATCCAAAAGAGTCTTCCCACCTCACTGCTTCCCTCCCAGAAACTACTGACAACAAACTACAGTAACATCATATACCGGTATGCGTGATTCTGCAGAATGATGAGGTGTTCAGAAATAGGCAAAAGCACATGCTGGTCATTACCGGTCAAGATGAGGTATCCGTTGAAGTGATACCAGGCAGCGATGTCATGCCAAGGGAAGATCTTTCCATAACACATGAAGAAGCAGACAACATCAGTACAGCAAGCGATTCAAATTGCTGCTAATGATAAAAGGTATGTTAGGGTCCTGGCTGTTAGGGTTAGGGTCCATCATTATCTACATGAATAACTTAGAAAACCAATGATCATGGAGTCATCAAAGAGCAAACTGTTATTGACATTCCTGCCACTGTACACAAGTTAGGAGATATCATTCTATCGATGTTGGCAGGACATGCGTTGAGGTGATGCGACACTATTGGGGCATACTTTGGGATCGAAAAGGGTACATGCATTGCTGAAAGTGATGAAGCAGAAGATTTGACTCCGTTTGGACTCAGTTGGCAAGAGAGCTCATCTGCAAACATGTGTGTGGAAGCACGCCTTGCAGTCACGACCCACATCATTGGATCCTACAAAGTATGGCTATGCAAAAGAAGAGGAAACCAAATCCCTGATCCCTGTCACAGTACTTACAAATGTACAACTCGCACCGGACAACATATTAAGGTTAATACGGTGCACCTGTGCGAGTGGAAGCCTATGTAAATCATCGCGGTGACAATGCAACAAAGCAAAACTAGCATGCACAATTTTCTGTGGTTTTCGCGTCTCTGTCGAGTGTTATAACGATCAAACTAAAGCAGCAAATGGTAGCCATTGGAAGGTAACCATGTTTGGTCATTTTAGGTGGATATTTCGCTTTATTAAACTCATAAATTCCCTTGTAAGAGAGGAACCTTTTCATGAATAGTTTCATATAAAAGAATGTATTACCTCAAAATACAAATCAAATTTCGGAATGCTGTCACTGAAAACGGGCATTTATAACCATATGGCACCTCATATCTATAGGACAGAGAGCATGAAATTCTATCTTGTTTTCTTCAAGTATTAAAGATAAAGACCAGTTATGGTCATGCGATTGCATTGTGAAAGAAACGTTGTAGAATCGATCAGAAAAAGGTTGATCATCTAGCTTATAAGTATTGGTGTGTACTGCAAGGTTCTGGAATCATCAGAAGGATTAGAAATTTGGCCCAGTCTTGGTAAAGTTACAAGCACTGTACACAGAAGGATGTATATGGGACTACGCGACACGTGCGCGATATCTATCAGGTCTAAATAGATATAATAATTTACCAAATATATCAATTAGTAGGCGGTTTCTCTGCAAAATTTGTATCATCACGTATTACTCAAAACGTATTCTTTCACATGATTGGTGATAAGAGCTTCCATTTCATTTTTTGAGAGGGGGGGGGGGGGGCGTTTCCAAAACTGATCTTTACCTTTAAAGTACAAAATAACAAAAAAATCACACCAAAATGTGGTGCACAATTTTTACTAATTGTATTCAGTGCGTCCGACTTATACAAAATGTTAATTTCATGTTAGAATTTGGTATTTGGCCATCATTTAAAATTTGCAAGTTAACGTGTCTATAGAGGGCGCCAATCTGAATTATGCAAATTTACATGCCATTTTTTATCATACAACATCGTCAATTTTTATTTAGTGATGATCCTAGAAAAAAAGTCAAGACATTTGACTGACATTTAATGTAGCAAAATACCGTAAATAATTTTGTTATCATTAATTTTGGTAAAAAAGGGTATTTTGGCGGCCATTTTGTGTGACGTCACATATCTCAAATTGCTCAAGGCTGACAGAGTGTCAGCAATCGGATTCTTCAAATTGATGGTCTAAGGAACTATAATCCAAAAAAAAAAAAACTATAGACCCTAAAACAAGGTATATCGAGATGGCTGCCGGACTATAATGAGAAAGGTATGTTAGGGTCCTGGCTGTTAGGGTTAGGGTTGAAAAGGGTACATGCATTGCTGAAAGTGACGAAGCAGAAGATTTGACTCCCTTTGGACTCAGTTGGCAAGAGAGCTCATCTGTAAACATGTGTGTGGAAGTATGGCTATGCAAAAGAAGAGGAAACCAAATCCCTGATCCCTGTCACAGTACTTACAAATGTACAACTCGCACCGGACAACATATTAAGGTTAATACGGTGCACTTGTGCGAGTGGAAGCCTATGTAAATCATCACGGTGCCAATGCAACAAAGCAAAACTAGCATGCACAATTTTCTGTGGTTTTCGCGCCTCTGTCGAGTGTTATAACGATCAAACTAAAGCAGCAAATGATAGCCATTGGAAGGTAACCATGTTTGGTCATTTTGGGTGGATATTTCGCTTTATTAAACTCATAAATTCCCTTGTAAGAGAGGAACCTTTTCATGATAGGTTCATACAAAAGAATGTATTACCTCAAAATACAAATCAAATTTCGGAATGCTGTCACTGAAAACGGGCATTTATAACCATATGGCACCTCATATCTATGGGACAGAGAGCATGAAATTCTAGCTTGTTTTCTTCAAGTATTAAAGATAAAGACCAGTTATGGTCATGCGATTGCATTGTGAAAGAAACGTTGTGGAATCGATCAGAAAAGGTTGATCATCTAGGTTATAAGTATTGGTGTGTACTGCAAGGTTCTGGAATCATCAAAACGATTATAAATTTGGCCCAGTCTTGGTAAAGTTACAAGCACTGTACACAGAAGGATGTATATGGGACTACGCGACACGTGCGCGATATCTATCAGGTCTAAATAGATATAATAATTTACCAAATATATCAATTAGTAGGCGGTTTCTCTGCAAAATTTGTATCATCACGTATTACTCAAAACGTATTCTTTCACATGATTGGTGATAAGAGCTTCCATTTCATTTTTTGAGAGGGGGGGGGGGGGGCGTTTCCAAAACTGATCTTTACCTTTAAAGTACAAAATAACAAAAAAATCACACCAAAATGTGGTGCACAATTTTTACTAATTGTATTCAGTGCGTCCGACTTATACAAAATGTTAATTTCATGTTAGAATTTGGTATTTGGCCATCATTTAAAATTTGCAAGTTAACGTGTCTATAGAGGGCGCCAATCTGAATTATGCAAATTTACATGCCATTTTTTATCATACAACATCGTCAATTTTTATTTAGTGATGATCCTAGAAAAAAAGTCAAGACATTTGACTGACATTTAATGTAGCAAAATACCGTAAATAATTTTGTTATCATTAATTTTGGTAAAAAAGGGTATTTTGGCGGCCATTTTGTGTGACGTCACATATCTCAAATTGCTCAAGGCTGACAGAGTGTCAGCAATCGGATTCTTCAAATTGATGGTCTAAGGAACTATAATCCAAAAAAAAAAAAACTATAGACCCTAAAACAAGGTATATCGAGATGGCTGCCGGACTATAAAGACGAGATGTTCGTCTCTCCGATAATAAATAAGGTTCCGAGATGCATTAACACCAAGTCTTTGATGATATAACATTAAGAGAAAAAACAACAACAAAGAACAATCCATATTGCAAATGTGCGATATCACGTATTTAGAAATACATTATTGAGCTCAAGGATTACAACAGGTCATGCTAACTTCTGAATATTATTTGTGTGTATAATGTGCGTACGTTTGCGTACTGAAAGGCCTGAAAATCATTTGCGAGCAAGCATAGTGAGTGAACATTTAAACAAAAGCATTATTGAAGGCCACTTTTTATATTGCATTTAGATAAAATAACAGGCATTCAACTTTGTAAAGACAACGGAACCAGTCAAGACATATTTCTATAATAGGGCCTATTTTCTCATTAAATTTCATCCTTATGTAGAACATGTAGATAGCCTGTCAATTATTTAGGTTCCAATGCAATTTGACGTAAGCGTCTATAAGAGGGCTCCTTTAAAGCTTATCTGTACTAGTTTATTGGAGGGATTAGACCACACTGCAAGGTCATTGGACAGGTGGTTATTTCATCAACTCCGCTCTCAATTAACATAAGAGAAAGAGGATCATGGGGGACCAATGGTCACCGATTAGGCATTGTTTTCTATACAGTTCGTCCCAGAAAAAACGAAACCGAGAAGTATCGATGTTTTATCATAACTTAATCACAACCATAATTAATGAATGATACATATTTGGAAAGCTTAGAGTCTCCTCTTTCAGTTGATGCTACTTAGATGATGCATATTTCACGCATGAGTGATTAAAAGCAATTTGAAGGAAGGAAACCAGAAAGACATCTGGCGGGCGGTATCTGAATTTCGAAGAAAAATTAACATTTCTAGAAAGTTGAGTTTCTGCCCTTTCATATGACACCTCAATCATGAAAAATGAGCGAGGAATGACAAAGTTCTGTTTGTTTAAAGTAGTGCTTGCATTTCCATAATTTTATTAAACGAATTCGTTTTCACTGGCTGCCTGCCGTATCAATAAACGAAATTAACAAAAGACTTAACTCCGTTTCGTTGACAATCAGCCGTAGACGAGAGTCTTCATGCATGGCTGATTGTCAACGAAACGGAGTTAAGTCTTTTGTCAAATCTGCTTTTTGCTACGGCAGGCACCCAGTGAAAACGAATTCGTTTGTTAAAATTATGAAAATGTAAGGGCTACTTTAAACAAACAGAACTTTGTTATTCCTCGCTCATTTTTCCTGATTGAGGTGTCATATGAAAGGGCAGAAACTCAACTTTCTAGAAATGTTAATTTTTCTTCGAAATTCAGATACCGCCCGCCAGATGTCTTTTTGGTTTCCTTCCTTCAAATTGCTTTTAATCACTCATGCGTGAAATATGCATCATCTAAGTAGCATCAACTGAAAGAGGAGACTCTAAGCTTTCCAAATATGTATCATTCATTACTTATGGTTGTGATTAAGTTATGATAAAACATCGATACTTCTCGGTTTCGTTTTTTCTGGGACGCACTGTATAGATGGAGCAAGTAGCTACGAATAGGATAGTGTGGCTTTAAATACTTTGGCGAGGTGCACATGCAGTCCCCTTGAGCACAATTATTTTTTTGGTTGTTGCCCAACGGGGGGAGGGGATATGGGGGACCATTATTTTTTTAGAATCAACACCCCCCCCCCCCCCATCTTGACTTCTAAATATTATTTGTGTGTATTGTGTGCTCACGTTTGCGTACTGAAAGGCCTGAAAATCATTTGCGAGCGAGCATAGTGAGTGAACATGTAAACTTGAGAAAACAAAATAGGGGGGGGTGGGGTCGCGCGAACCCCCAGAACCCCTAGTTTGTACGGGGTGCAAAATGTTTGTTCGACCTTTAGGTATGCAGTTTAAAGATGAATGAAATAATGTGTCTTAACAACGATTTACGCATATAATTTGATTATATTACGAAAATGGTTATGTATTTTGTATGCGTATTCATTTTTGTGAACATTGTGGAGATTTCCACTGGCAGTGCTCATTTTGGAAAATAATCAGTGTGTAGTTTCAGAAATGGTTTTGTGCCTAAGCTTTGGGCAAGCTCTAATAAAAGTCAAATTATTTTTAAAATACAAACACACACACATTTTGCTCTCTTTTTAGCCGTTCTTGATTTCAATAATGCATTTTGCCCCGACCCAAAAGATTAAAAAATCCTCTATTTGGGCATGCCTTGACCCATAATGCATTGCCCTACAGAGGATTCGTTTATGTTGGGGACCGGGGGGAAATGCAACAAATTATTGATAATTTATTGTATTTTTTTAGTTTTTTTGTATTTGTGGGGGCGGCAACGTACCCTAGTCCCCGCTGTGTACAGTCATGATTCAGTGGCTAAGCAATGGCCTCGTAACTGTGAGGCCCCCGAATAAAAACCGTGTCGATTAGCTATATTGGTGCCCTTTTGTGAGGCATTAATCCTCATTACTGTCAGTTATGACTAAGGACATAGGTCCGCTAGTTGATTAGCATAGTATCACACACATGCTTTAGCAGTCACGCAAAACAAACACTCGCAAACTATTATTCAATAAAATCTGAGAATGTATACTATTATCTAGATCTATCAGGAATACATCATTGTCAAAATCATCCCATAAATTAGGGTAAAACTAAATTATTCCACCTTTATCCAACAGTGTATATAATGTCACAAGATGAATGAGATCTTGAGCATTTATTTAGGTAGGAGCTTAGCAGGTCTGAGAAAATTATTAAAACAATTATCTAAAAATCTATGAAATAAATTTTGCTGTTTGAATAACAAAATATGAGATGTATGCAGCTATGCATATCAACATGAATCAACTTTTATTCGGATGTCACCCGACCTTTAAGCAAAATACTTTGCAGTTGGGTGTGATGGTCTGAATATTGATTTTTAAGATGTGTGAGGTCGCAATGCGAAAAATTACATCTTATAAAGAGGACAAAAAACTTTGATGAGTTTTAAGCACAATCTAATGAAGGAAGGCTGAAAATCATTGTATAAGTAATATAATTATAATATCTATAAATGCTAGCGAGCGTACCAAGCGGGCTCTAGAGAAAATTAAAGAAAAAGGGGCTCTAAGTCGCATTGAATGAAGGGGGCATGTTTAATATGGAAAAAAGAAAAAAAGGCACTTACCTGCAAAAGGGAAAAGGACAGTTATTAGAAAGGAAAGGGGCACAGAAAGGAGGAATTTCTCGCACCTGAAAAGAGGCATTCACCAGAGATGAAAAGGGGCACTTATGAGAATGGAAAAAAGCTTATTCGGTTATAAAGGAAAAGGGGTACCTGTCATTTTTTGATAGTGGCAATTATTGGGGGTGAAAAGGGGGCATTTATAAGAAGGAAAAGGTGCACTTATCAGAAGGAAAAGTGGCACGTGTCAAAATAAAAAGGGTTGCTTATCAAAGTTGAACAGGGCACTCATCAAACAAGAAAAGGAGTACTTATCAGAAGGAGAAGGCGGCAATTATTACAAAGGAAAAGGGGCACTTGTAAAGGTAAAACGTGTTCCTGTCTGATTTGAATAGGGGCAATTTTCAGCGGTGAAGGGGCACTTATCAGAGGTGGTAAGGGGCACTTCTCGTACCTGAAAAGGGGCACGTACCAGAGATGAAAAAGGTCACTTATGAGAGTGGAAAGGGGACACGTATTGCAATGGAAAAGGGGCACTTTTCAGATTTTAATAGATACATTTATCAAAGGTGAAAAGGGGTATTTGTGAGAAAGGGAAGGGGATCTTATGAACAGATGGTGGTGCACTTATCACAAGGAAAAGGAGCAGTTATTATAAGGGGAAGGGCCGGTTTTTACAAGGGGCACTTTGCCTATACACGAATAAGAGGGGCACTTTGAGGCTTCTTCAGAAACTGTGCTACTCTGCCCCTCCCCCCCCCCCCCCCCATTCTCATGGAGCGTCGTCTCTGATGACATAACAATGACTTGGTGAAGTGTTTCCGTGACTTGGTTAAGATTTATCCCTAGAAAATGTGCATGACGGTGGCAAGACATGTTTAATATTTGATTTGATGAAAAATGATTAGGCCTCTTTGGTACAATAACTTTTAAAATAAAAATAAAATGTTCAGAATCTGGCCGGTTCCTTATATTTATCGGATAGTTATATTCCCTACAATTAAACATTTGCTTTCCCTTTTGCGACTTACGGAAGTGAGTCCTGGGCCATGACAAAGAATGACAGAAAGAGAGTTGATGCCTTTGAAACGTAGCGCTACAGGAGGCTGTTGCAGGTGTCATGAAACGATAAAAAGACAAATATATGGGTCCTGGAAAAGATTGGAACAGACTTGACCATCAGAAGAGGGATCATGGAAAGAAAACTTAACTATTTTGGGCACATTGTTAGGAGATCTGAAGGTGTTGAGAACTGAGAAGCAAATACTGCTAGGAGCTGCAGTCGAAGGAAAACGGGGAAGAGGTCGTCAAACAATATCTTGGACTGATGATATCAAGAAAGTGTCTGGACAAGAAATGAAAGGAGCAACACAAATGGCAGGTGAAAGAGTTGCATGGCGTGCTCTCGTGTAGACCACACCAGCGCCCCCTGAAGTTGATGATGACAATTGATTCAAGCCGCCGAAGATGGCGCTATCATTAACGACCTCATTACGCTCACCAGCTCAGCCTTCGACGGGTGTCGTAATTTCAGGATCATGACATCTTCGGGCGGCAGCAAGTGGAGATCGCATTGCTTTGGTTTGGTGGAGATCAAAATCAAATAGGCCAGATTCTGGACTAAGATGTATACACAACACATAAATAACGTGTGCATGGTACAGTGGTTGTTTACATACAATGCAATCTGTATGTAGCATACTCATCAAATTGGCAAATCCACACCGTTAGTGCACTTTGAGCGGGCTAATGACCTTCTGCACGCGCGAGTTGGTTCAATCTTTTTTCTACCCTCGCTTTTGCTCTGGGTTATCCCAATTTCATGTAACGTGACAATGGTTTGTCTCTGTTTGCAATTGCTTATAATGGTTTCCGCCTCCACATATAAAGGCAAATGATGATTCACTGCAAAATTTGACATTTATCCTAATATATAAGCGTTGGTCGCTATATACTTCAGCAAGTTCCTGCGACAAAAAACGACAGGGCTGTAACACTTGAACTTCTTGGCAAATTGTTTTAACCGCTAGTATTACAGGAGTGCTCTATTCACGTGTTGTTGCTGTTGTTACTGTCAATATGGACCAATGCATTTCTTTCAACAACAAAAAAAAAATCGCATGTTCTTTATACACAACAAGATTTAACAAGAAATATATACATGTATAAAAATCGAAAAGTTTAACATCAGACAAATTTTGCAACATAGACACGTATTCGGGAAGCTTGTCTGAAAGCGATACATTTAAACAGCAATTTTGAGTTGACATCACAATATGCTGCCAACGAAAGGTATAGCAACTGGTCGCTAATATAAGAAGTGTACCTAATATTATGTTGGGTTTTCTTTTTAAAGCAAAAACTTAGGGACATGCATGTCTTTTGAGTGAAATGAAAAACATTAATTACCTTTAACCCAACTCTATTTGAAAGGTATAGATTGTAATATATATTTTGTTTTAAATATAAATATTTAGTCAATTCGATTCAATTCCTCAATGTGGCAAGAAAAATATAGTCTCAGGTATAGAGACCAAACCGTACATAAGACACCATACAGTAATATATGAAACATCATAGTCCCCTACCCTCGATGTTGATGGTTAATTTTGTATTACTATCATGTGATGCATAAGAATGATTGAAATCTGAAGAATAGCCATATCTATATCATAGGGTTTAATATGATGGTGGTAGGCTCAAACATTGTAATGATGGGTAGAAACTAGCATGGAATATTGTGCTTCCACCATTAACATGGAGAGAACTATTGTAACATTTGCGCGTGGGCATGAAGGCAGTGTGCAGATTACTGTATGTGATTCAAATAATAATTTCATATTTCATACCACAAGTCAAAGGTCGGTTGATCATTCATTAAAATCCCTCATCCGTGTGTACATCCGTGTGTACATCCTGTTGTACATGATACGTGCCTTATAAAGAACTTCCTACATCCAGTAATAACTAGACCTACTATGCAACATGCTTATCTAGCCATACGACAAATCTGTATACTATTGAGCGTGTAACGTGTTTGTGCGCGTATTCAGGGCGAAATCTGTACAAAGATGGCTACTTCCAGCTCGGTGATTAGGAAAGGGAAGCTAGATCAATTACGACATGAAATCGTGTCGTACAAACCAGGCAAGGCTGTACCTTGTGATGATGACCGATTGGTGTTTCCTGATAAGCTTGTTATTGGGACGATTAATGTGTCCTTGTTTGGGGGTAGAATAGTCCCAGTCCTGAGAAGCGCTCTTTATGGAGACGTAGAGCCACGCAAGCTTGCTGATGAACGTCAAGCATCTACTGAGGATCAGGAGGAATATCTCACCGATTCTATATCTGTCATCACCACAAATTTCATTGGTTTGTATATTGAAAATAAGGCTATATTGTTTGTGTTTGTGTTTATAGTAATTCAAATGAATCTACGCCTCCACTTTAAACAAGCGGGATAAAAGCTATTTCCTTAACCCGAAGGTATGTTTTTGGTAAAAAAATGATTTGTATGGGAAAATCATATGATAAAACCAACGGAATGCCATTTGTCCTTTAATAAACTAGCATTGTAAATAATGTCTAAACTCTCTAAATATGTCGGGTAAAAAAAAAAATATATATTTTGATTTCTTATTTTGTTCTTCATCGCGTCTCTAGATAACACTTATGCCCATGTGCCCAAAATGAGAGAATGTATACCCAACTGCGTGTTTGTGAATTTGTAGTAAAAAATTGATTGATTTCTTTGTTTTGTAGAAGAAAATAAATTCAATTCAATTCAATTATGGTGGTTTTACAAAACCCCGCGATGATCCTATTTTGGCGTGAAATTAACTTCATGTTGGTAGGATACTACACTGCATTTATACAATCATACGTAATTCAACAATGTCATAGCTATACTCAGTCGCTTGAATTGTATAATTATTTTTTGCTAAATATCAGACGTCCTTAACATTTAAATTGTTTATATATTGAGGGTATGAACCATGACATAAGCCTGAGTGACCCATGAACTATTGACATCATTTCACCTCTATCGTCTGAAAGGGAGAAATATGTGAACACTTGCGTTCTTCTAAAAAGTCACTTTTTAACAGTAAAAAATAACTCTTAGAATTCTTATTACATGTCACACATCAAACACATGGAGCGCAATATATCATATTTCTATTTTATATTTAAAAAAACGAATAAAAACAAACGATTATGTGTTAGCCGTTGATTAATTCAACATGTCATCTATATGAAACAATTATTGGTAATGATGTGTATGTTTCACTATGACCATATACCTCACCTATATTATGTACGAGCATACACCTGTGTATTTAAATTGCAGAAACAGGTCTTTGGACATGGTCAATCTTCAAATACGACATTACGATTATCAAAAGGAACTGCGAATAATTACATCATTTTGTTATTTCTCAAAAGCCCATGGAGATACAAACAAGGCTCCATAACAAGCATTTCTCAAATACGATTTCAATTTCATGAAGCTCAAACAGTGTTAATATATAGATGCATCATTTCATTTAATAGAGAGTGATGTCTTTGGATTTTTTTAAACATCCTTAGTTTGTTGGTGTTGTTAAACTTGTTATGGGTGTTTCTGTTCATGGTTTTGGAATAGTACCATTATTGCCTACTGCAATTCATTTTAAATTCCCACATGAAATTATACTTATAGGCCTATTATACTTAAATTCACGGACTCATCGTAATTTTGGCATCCCCTTCTTACTTCTTAGTATGATTCCACGACTTTCAAACACATGTAAGATTCTCTTCATGACACACATTATGTTCACTGCTTTTATTATCACAACATATTATTTATGCGTAGTTTCTTGAAATGTTATAACACAAACAATTCATTTATTTGTGTTATTTTGGCACATCAATTTATAACACTACAGAAGTTTGACTACTTTGTTCTCTCTCTACTTCTGCATGTATGCCAAATATCATGTTCATAGTATCCAAAAAGTTCATCATGCACAATGTATCAAATACGTTCTCTTTTACCATCTTACCAGGTGTAGACGAAGAAGATGTACGAGACCTTGCCGGGAAGGTCGGACGTATGGTGCTGTTAGTAGAGTGAGTATTAATCTTCTCGCTCTCCATATTCACATTGGCAATACATATTTGAATGAAATCGACTACAATTTTTGTAATCGCATAGTAATGCTGGTACGCTTATGGCTGCAGTAGATGGTGCCTTTGTAATATTGATATGGGTAAAAGAAATTGTGTTTTGGGAGATTGAAATCAACATATATACTGCACATTCGCTTGTATAGTAATGCGGATACGTTTGGGCAGGGGGAGGGGGGGGGGGCAATGTCATTGTTTGCCCCTAGCGGAAAAATATTTAGATACGCCACTGTTTATCACTTTCGTCCGTTCAAACACGATTTTATAATGATTCTCCTTATTTCTGTTACCCGAATTTGACAGCAATTTGCCCGAATATGTTTGATATCTTTACATCTTTAATATCGACATTATGAAGGATTCACGGTCATAAATTACGGCGCTTGAGGGCGCGTGACATCGTTCTGATACCGCGGACCGAAATAAACACATTTTTCGGGGGAATGTGGCAAAGAAAATCGGCAACAATTTTTTTTCTTTGAGGTGGCCTTCGGTAGGGGCGGGTTGAGAATCAAATTGTGTGCATTTTGTTATCATTACCTCTTTAATTATGACCACGTAATAATGACGATTTCGAATCTGTGCATTTTCTCATTTTTATTAGTCCGTCTTTTTCCTACTTATTCCAACAATGGATCAAGACAATAAAGAGCATTACAGGTAAGTTTGCCCATAATTCTTTACGCTATAGTTAGAACGAGTTTTTTTTTGTGAATTAATAAACAATTGCACTGTTGATACACACAATGCAGTGATATAAACCACCGTACTGATTACAAGAATGGACGAATGAAGATATGAATAAATGAATAACATTACGAGCCATATTATTTTCACACATGAAACTTTTGAATATAAAGGTTGGTAATTTGTATTTATTATACAGATTCATGTTATTTGCCATGCTATTAAATGGGTAGGTACGTGTATCTAACGATAATGACACCTGCTATAGACTGTTTTTTCAACAGTTATGACTAGGACATAAAACAATTGAGGAAACAATCATAATTCATGCAATATGACCCTAAAATTAAGTACTTATCTTAGTTTTCTATATTATCCATTATGCATTCAAGCCCTTAATTGCACCTCATCAATTTCGATCATGATGATATCGTGAACTCTAACACGCCCTTCGTCAGTTCAATTTGTAAATTAAACACATTTTCTTTCCTTGTGCATGCATGCTGATTCTTTCCTCTTTTTGTGTAGGTCTGTATTATTATATAATAGGCCCATGTGATTACAAATTTTCATTTTCATAGTTGTAAATGTATAATTATCTCCTGACTACGGCTATGTTTACTCCCTTTTCCGGTTCTTCTGCAGTCATTTTTCTTTATCACTTTTCTCTTTTCCCCTCTCTCTCTCTCTCCATCGATCCTTCTCTCACTTGCCAGTTCTATTTACAACCCTAGAAAATGGTGGTATACTCTATGCACATACAGCACGTTTAATGGCAATATTTGTAAGCACAGATGTGAATGAAAAATAACAGATTCGATCCTTACTCTGGTGTAAAAAATATACCCCCCCCCCTCTAACAAAAAGGGATTAGGTGACAAATGTGGGTTACATATAGAGACGATCAAATGACTTCTTCGATTGAACTGATTTGTTTTCTTTTGGATAGGTCACGTCCCTATATGTGTTATGGAAACTACCGGGGATAGTAAAGTCCTCGAGAAGGCAAAAAATAAACTAAAAAAGCAAGGGGTCACTGCCATCTATGACCTACCTTCCGTTGATGGCGATCTCTCAGATGAGAAACGGTTGCAGTGGCTTCACCTCCTCCATGGATGCCTGAAGAAGGGTGACGAAGGGATATCTGCTGACCTAATACAGCCTTATTCTTTACCCAACTTTGAGCGGTTATGGAACCAAGGGAGAAAGGATGTCACAGAAGCACAGAAGAGGCACGGGGAAGACATTGGAGAAGAAGAAGAAGCAAATAAGTTTCTCCGAGGTAGAATTACAGACTTAGAGCAGGAACTCAACGAGTCCCGTACAAGTCGCGTAAGCATAGTCAGTGAAAAGGGAAGACTACAAGATACCATGAAGGTTGAACAAGAAAGGCGTGAACATAGTGAAAGGGCAATGATGGAAAACGAGAAAAGAGCAACACAGATAATGGAGACGTACAAGCAGAGGGAGATTGAATTTGAAAAGAAACTACAATCAAATGATCTGCGTATCGAAAATTTACAGGGGACAGAAGAGAAGGCAAGACGTCAGGTTGAGCAACTAGAGACCGACAACGAAGAAATGATGACGAAATTAGCGTCTAAGCTGCTACGGGAAGACACTTTGACAAAAACGCTAGAGGAGAAAGAGCGGAACGAGACGACTCTAAGACAGCAAGTTGAAGAATTAAAGAAAGGAAGAGAGGAAGACAGAGCAGGAGCTGAGAAAGAGAAGCGCTCACTGGCAGCAGAAATAACGAATATTGTAGAGGAGAAAGAGCGGAACGAGACGACTCTAAGACAGCAAGCTGAATAATTAAAGAAAGGAAGGGAGGAAGACAGAGCAGGAGCTGAGAAAGAGAAGCGCTCACTGGCAGCAGAAATGACGAATATTGTAGAGGAGAAAGAGCGGAACGAGACGACTCTAAGACAGCAAGTTGAAGAATTAAAGAAAGGAAGAGAGGAAGACAGAGCGCGATTTGAAAAAGAAAAACGGTCAATAGAATTAAGCTGGAAGAAGGAGTATGACTACAATGAAGGGCTTTTGGAGCAACTTAAGCGTGAGACCTGGAAGCTGAGAACCAAAATTCAACTAGAAAGTGAGATACGATCAGCAGAGCAGAAGAAGAAAGCAGAGACACATCAATGGAGTTTCATTCCATGGGTGGCTTCTGGAAAACAAGCTCAGAGAGGTGAGACTTTATTTTCCAATCTCAATTTTATTTAAAAGTTAAAAAAAAAAAAATTATACTATATATATAAGTCCAATCCAATTTTGTGCTACTTTTTGAAATATGTATAATGTGAAGCTTATCAAATCCAATATGGTTTTTATAGCTCCCTACCCCATTTTAGCTATACTTTGAACTATAGAGAACATTCCATATTTGTATCTTAATTTTTTGTTCCCTTCTCATTCAAACTGACTTCATTCCTTCATGACAGGCACATCATCATTTGAGGTTAATTCAACAGGAGGACTGGGAAGGAGTGATACAGTACAAGCAGGGTGAGATGAAATATCTTTACTCTTTACATGGCAAATTGACAATAGACGCATTATTTCCCTTATAGTGACAACACTACTACGGAATGTACTTCGGTGTGTAATATAAGTGGTGCTAGACGGTCAATAACAGTGCTAAAAGTACGGCAGCACTTATGTTCTGTGAATCCAAAATCAGGTTTAGAAATTTCGTGACCACCTTTGATTATTTAAAAGAAGAAGTGAATAAAAGATTGCAACTCATTAACAAAAACATGAACATCTTAGCTGCATTTCAGTCTATAGTGATTTGAGTTGAAAGAGAAATCCTTTAATGAATTTAAATAACATTTAATAATTCGAGCATGTTGAGCATGGTCTCTAAATGTGATCACTGTCTATTTGTGTCATTCAACTGCTTAAGGTTGACTTTTACAATGAAAACGTTCTGTAATGAAACAAATAGAAGATGATACTCTTGATTAGAGTTATAATATAACATAATCCTCTACAGTGTGAGTCAAAAAAAACTTTACACCTAGGAAATTACTAATAATTTAAAAAATAATTTATGAACAGTGAAGTATTATACATCATATGAAAGAGTGTTTTATCCTGAATCATTTGGTACCATTTTTGGGTGGAATGTGTTCACGTTTGGATGAACAGGAGGTATTGTTTGCGAGAGTTCAAAAATCGAATTGCGCCAAAGTCTTAAAGTGAGAGAATGAATTGAATGTATGAAATGAGATGCATTGCAGATGTTTTTTTTAGTAGCAAAGTCACACACACACACACGCACACGCACATATGAAACACACACACTAACACACCCACCCACACACACGCGCACACACACAAACATATGATAATGGTGTACATTTGGAGTAAAATACTTTATTTTTTACTGGATCTTCAAATTGTTAACGATCATCATAATTATGATGATAATGTTAATTCAAATGCTTATCATCATGGATCCTTTGAAGCTTCATTTGTGACCAGCAAGTAACTGTCCGTTCATCTACTCCTCGACATGACCTCCGTCCCTTTCGATGCACTTTCTAGCGCGATGGAGCATCTCCTGAAACACTCGACGAAGCATGCGCCTGTCTCTCCCAAGTGCTTCGCTCTCAATCCTGATCCTCTCTCGTAGGTCGTTGAGGTTCGCAGGTGGGCTCTGGTACACCCGAGACTTGAGGTAACCCCAGACGAAAAAATCAAGCGGTGTTAGGTCCGGGGATCGACGTGGCCACTCCACAGGTTCGTTCAGAGCGATGATCCTGTTCCCGAAGAGTTCTCTCAACCTGGTCATCACAATCCTTGTCCTGTGAGCAGGGGCACCATCTTGTGCCCACCAAATGTGCCTGAAAGGACCGTTTCTCTGACGCCTAAATCGTGCCATCTGATTCAGAGCCGGGACAACCTGATCATCTATCATTCTTAGATAGCGCTCCCCATTCACTGTCTGTTCAAAGAAGAAGGGTCCAAGAAGACTTCAATTTCCAAGAAGGCCGATCCAAACTGTCACATCTAAATTTTCTATGCGAGTGTGTGTGTGTGTGTGTGTGTGTATGTGCGAGTGTGTGCGTGTGTTTGTGTGACTTATTGAGTGTGACTCTGTGTGTGTTTTGATATGTGTGACATGATTAATTTTGGTAGGGATGTTATTTGGATCTGCAAAGACCGAATTAATACCGAAATCCCAATTGTTTTATTCAAACATCACATAAGCATTATTTGGCGCAAGTCGATTTTTGCACTCTCGCAAACAATGCCTCCTATTTATCCAAGCGTGAACAAATACCACCCAAAATGGTACCAAACGACTTGGGATGAAACACTCTTTCATATGGTGTATAATAATTTACTTTTCATAAATGATTCTTAAAATTATTAGCATTTTTCTAGGTGTAAAGTTTTTTTTGACTCACACTGTATAGTCTCATTACCGGAAGAACTTATTTTGACGGTTTTTTTTCTTCACCTGAGTAAAGATTTGTATTAATTTTAAAGTTGATTCGTCATACCTGCGTTCTCTGACCGCCCCCATGTTTGTCTTTTTTACCATTCTAGAGAGGAGCCCCCAGATGATGAGTTTGCAGGCATATTACAGCAGATAGCTGACGACCTTTACGATGAAGCCAAGATCGATAGCCTTGCTGGTCAGCTGGGAATCCTACATGGTGATATACAGAGAGCGCTCATGACCAATGTGAAGTTCAACCGTGTTACAAGTGATGGAACTCGTCATATGCTGAAACAATGGAGAGAGGGTGTGTCCAGGGAAGATGAACGGATTGAGCTAACGAAGGCACTGCAAGCTGCCAAGTTGGTTAACCTTGCAGACCTGTATCTCAACGAAGGTAACGTATATTTTCATGAAGAACAATTGTAAGTTTCGTAATCGAGGACCCCATGCAACACTTCAGCAACATGCTGTTCTATTCGGTATACGATACGGCCCATGTGTTTAAAGTCAGATTGACGGAATTTCCTGAAGCAGATTCGTTTTCCACATTTTTACACTGTTGATATAAATACTAAGGTGACGTAATGCAGAGAGGAGATACTTTAAAAGAGCTTAGGTACAACTTTCAGTTAGCATTTTCCTCACGAATAAATAGCCAAACAGATACTTACTACCAACTTCAAGTTCTCATCTACTACCTGGTGAACATAAAAATAAAAAGAAATTTGAAATTCACTGCGATAAGTTCTACACAACCATAATAAATCAATTCGATGTGTTTTGAGAAATAAACCAATTACCTGTTTTCTTTCTTCCTGCCGGTTAGGTGTAGTAAAAGAACAGATCGATGCTGAATATGATAAAGAAGACGTCAATGATCAGCAGCTCTCTGCTAGAGATGAGGCCTCTCTAGAAGAGGACCAGACCAAAGGACAGACCGACACCCAGGTACTTCAGGAAGCTACATCAAACAATGACCACACTCCTCGAGATGGTGAGGATATGACCAATGTAAGTAGCATTCAACCTGCTGACCAATCGTCCAGCCATGAAATACAAGACTTACCTGAAGATATGTCTGAGATAGCCCCTCTGGTATCTTCTGGTAGAAAACCCGACGAGGAATCCACCATCTTGGAAGAAGAAGAAGATCTGATTTCTCAACTCGTTCTTATTGATCCATTCCCGGAGAAAATAATGCTCCTTTTTCTCCTAAAGATAATATTGGATGTTCCCCAGAGAGTACTCAGTTTATAAGGAATCACTAGAGCACCTTCATCAAGCCAAGTTTACTAACAACAAACTTAGCTTGCGACGTTTCAGGTTCACTCCTGGATGCTTCATCGGGCCGACCGGTCTCTGATGGTATAGTCGGCCTGATGAAGCATCGTTAGCGGGAAATGTAGTTGATTTCTGTATAACATTTGATAATACATGTATTTCTAAGCATACTTTGTTCATGTTATATTGTAAAACAGCATCTGAGGAACAAACACTTCAACAAGCTCTACATCAAGTTACTTCCTCTTTTCTCGTGCTTTTTCCATTATATTTGTCGTTTCATTGTATAGTTTTTGTGATATAATTATTCTTGTATTATGTGTTGCATGAGAAATAAAATCATTTGAATTATTGAATTATTAATCAATTACCTGAATGGTTGAGAACAGTAATAGACATAACCTTCATCACCATTAACCAAACCATATTGTGTATATGGCAATGTTAAAAATTGTATCCAAACACCGCATACATAATTTCAACTATGCTTTTTTTAATAATAATAATGACAAGAATTGCATGCAGAGCGTGATTTTTTTCAAAGAGTAGATTTTGATTTATCTTTTGGAAAGTTACATGATATAGAACTTCAATTAATGTTAGCAATTATAACAATAGCCACTTATTACAGCCGGAGCAAATTTTGTATATTTTTAACTTTAATCTCTCCAAAAAATATTAGTTATGCTCAATCATTTAATGTTCGAATTTCACATTTCATTTTATTGCTTAAAAAAATGATTCGAGGCAGAAGAATCGAACTATTTCAATTAAACAAGTTGCAACACTCGTTTCTAATTTTCTACCTACCGCCAGTTTGAAAAAAAATAAGTAAGTAAATGAATACATGAAACAATAACGAAAACATGAATGAATAATGAATATTAAAGTGATGAACAAACAGAAATACAAAATATAAAACTTTGAATGTATAATACCTAATAAACTGTACATACGTGTCAAAAATTGAATTGTCATTGCTTTATTTAAATGCTTTAATTCATTAAAAAAAAACATTCGCGGCCCGAGAGCTGAATTGCTTTTGTTTTGGTACAAAGTATACATCAGTGACAAAGTAATATTACACGTAATACATTTGCGTATTTGGTAGCAAAATTTCAATTCGTTTTGTACATAGAACGTATAATTATTGTGCTTCTATGACACCTGCTCCGGCTACAATTACTCCGTGTGACAATTCAGTACATTGATCAAACTCCCGATCCCAACCCCGGTCAGGTAATTACCTACACCGCACCTAACACCAACACCAAGCACAGACCCAGCCCCCAAACCAAATTCAACCCAAACCCCACATCCCTGATGAAATAAAGCCTGGAGCAACCGCCGCCGGAGCATTTTGTCGTGTCGCCTTCGTTGTACATTGTGGCAGATTACTTGTTACATATTCAGAAATCTGAATATTATAACCATATTTGCATTAAAATGACATGTTGAGCTTATACATTATATGAATATAAATATATTTGTTTGAAATTCGAATGAATTAAATGTTGTGGTGGAAATTGCATAGCCAGGTGGGTAGTGTATTTTCTTTAATGACAGAAACAGAGACAATAACAGAAACCAATACAAAAATAATACTCAGCTTTTATATAGCGCGAATCACAATTAAGTCTCTAAGCGCTTCAAAACTTGGAGATTATTACCGCGGTTTTAGCTGTGCTACCATTACAGCGCTCTAGCATTTCAAGGAATTAATTCCTGCCAGGTACCCATTTACATCCCCTGGCTTAAGTGTGGCAAATGTAGATCAATGTCTTGCCAAAGGACATTAGTGCCGCGGCGGGACTCGAACCCCCAACTTGTGATCAACAGTTCGGCGACGTAACCACTCGACCCCAAATCTGGGAATTATATAATCAAATACATGTAGATGCTACAATGAATTAAACAACTTATGCTTTGTAGGTAAAATGCAAATTTTGTTTGTCAATGGACCAATTTAGTAAAAGGTAGGGTAGTGCATACAACTGATTTTCGCATAAAAACATGGTTAAAAGGTTGCCATGGTAATGATTGATATACCAATAAAGAAGCAAACAAGATTTTGCACAATTAAATCTGATTCAGTTGCTCCCATGATTGGTATCATTCACATATCACATTTCAAATTATACATTCAAGGCTTTGGCAATTTGCAAGATTCAAGTGGGAAAGTATCAGTATGAAATATAGGGGAGAAAGAGAGAGTGAGAGAGAGAGAGAGAGAGAAGAGAGGAGAGGAGAGAAAGAGAGAGAGAGAGAGAGAGAGGGAGAGAGGGGGAGAGGCAGAGGAAGTAAAGGGTAGGGGAGGAAGAGGAATAGAGGGTAGGAAAGGAAATAGTGAGACTGAGAAAAGATTAGCGATCGCATGCTTGTTCCCATGAGGAGATGAAGAGAGAGAGAGAGAGAGAGAGAGAGAGAGAGAGAGATCAAGGGGGGGGGGGGGGAGAGGGGGGCATTGAGTGACAACAAAATTATTGTCTTGTTTGGAGCCAAAAGGGCATTTACCACTGAGTATTTTTTTTCTTCTGGCTCTAAACAGGCAGTTCATATTTCAAAAGAGAGCTGTACATACGATGTAAATAGAGAGAGAGAGAGAGTGGGGAGGGGGAAGAGTGTGACTGGTAGAAACAGATCGATGGAGAGGAAGACAGATGTAGAGGGAAGGGGAGATGGACGGAGAGAGAGAGAGAGAGAGAGAGAGAGAGAGAGAGAGAGAGAGACATATATAGAGGGGGGGGGAGAGAGAGGGTTGTCGACGAGTTTAAATTCCGCATTTTCAGGTTTTTATACTACTAATCATAATTTAAAAACAGGGCAAAGTGGGGGTAAGTTTGTTGCAGAACAATGGGGAAAAAAGCCTGCAGGTGGCGCTCTTCATATTGACTGTTTTTCCAGAAAGAGTCGCGTAGTGTCGCATCAGATAAATGAATGTTGGCCTACCCTCAAACATGTTCTCTTAATCTCGAGAAATATGTTGATGACTCAGATGACCCCTTCTCTGTTTAAATAGATGTTTTTTAATAGATGAGATGTTGCTCTCAACAACAATTAAAGAACAATCCATATTACAAATGTGCGATATCACGTATTTTGAAATACATTATTGAGATCAAGGATTACACTAAGTCATGCTGACTTCTAAATATTATTTGTGTGTATAATGTGCGTA
The DNA here is from genome assembly GCA_035222895.1 of Strongylocentrotus droebachiensis. Lineage (NCBI taxonomy): Eukaryota > Metazoa > Echinodermata > Echinoidea > Camarodonta > Strongylocentrotidae > Strongylocentrotus > Strongylocentrotus droebachiensis. The sequence continues at coordinate 81,613 of JAVYIG010005010.1, forward strand.
CGCTTGCGTACTGAAAGGCCTGAAAACCATTTGCGAGCGAGCATAGTGAGTGAACATGTAAACTTGAGAAGAAAATAAATAGGGGGGGGGGGGGTCGCTCGAACCCCGAACCCCTAGTTTGTACGGGGTGCAAAATGTTTGTTCCACCTTTACGTATGCAGGTAAAAGATGAATGAAATAATTAAGTAACGATCGAGGCACTGTCTTAACAACGATTTAAGCATATACATGTAATTTGATTATATTACGAAAATGGTTATGTATTTTGTATGCGTATTAATTTGTGTGAACATTGTGGAAGATATCCACTGGCAGTGCTCCTAATATGGAAAATAATCAGTGTGTAGTTTCAGAAATGATATGTGCCTAAGCTTTGGGCAAGCTCTAATATAAGTCAAATTAAACATAAACGACATACATTTTGCTCTCTTTTTAGTCGTTTGTAATTTCTTGTTAAACACAGAATTAAACTTCTAAGAATTGTTATACGAATTAAAACACAGTCGTATTAATATACGACAAATTTGAACTCCTACCTTGCGTCACAATATAAATGCGCCCCGAAATAAAAGGCCCCTCAACTAATTTGGGAAAAATTGATAACATTTACTTCGATAAAGATTCCCTAATTGATGATACCAGTAAAGTTTGCCCATATGATTGTAAGTATGCTAGTCTGTTTTTGTTGATATGGGCCATCTAGTCTAAACTCTTTTCAGCCGCTGTGCGTAACAGTGTCTGCACGATGAGACCAAGGAGCTGTGTGGTTGAAGCTCCTTATTGAGGCTAGGCTGACATCATACTACATAGGACCAAGTAGTCCAGCCTCTGTACCGTTTTCGTTTAGCGCACCCAATCAGCTGATAAAATAACACACCCTCAACGTTGAAAGTAGACCTAGCCAAATTTGGGGATTGCGCGATCAGTGGAGAGACCGCGATGTGTGTGGGGGATAAAAAGAACGAACGGACTGAATCAATTTGGGGATTGCGCGATCAGTGGAGAGACCGCGATGTGTGTGGGGGATAAAAAGAACGAACGGACTGAATCTGGACTAAGGACCAAGGCGCGGATCCAGGATTTCTTAGGGGGGGGGGGGGGGGGGCCCAACTTTATTTATTTTTTTGCTCCCGAAAATTTGAAAATCGCGCCGGCCGAAAAGTCGCTCAGTGGGGGGGGGGGGGGGGGGGAGGGGGGGGGGGGGGGTAAGCGGACACTTTTTTTTTTTTTTTGAAGTCCCAAAAAAAATCGCAACGACTCAGCCAGCCGAAAAGTCGCTCAGTGGGGGGGGGGGGGGGGGGGGAGGGGGGGGGGGGGGGAGGGGGGGGGGGGGGGGTAGTGAGCACATTTTTTTTTTTTTTCGGTCCTCTAAAATTTTTAATTTGCACCCCCCCCCCCCCCCCTTGAGCGCCAGGGGGGGGGGGGCCCAACCCCCAAAAAAGGTAAAAATCGCGTGATTTTACATGATTTTTTTCTCAAGGGGGGGGGGGGGGCCCGGGCCCCCCGGGGCCCCCCCCCCCCCTGGATCCGCCACTGATAGGACCTGTGATATTTGACACAGTCAGAGACTGATAGAATTAGGCTCTACTCAAGGCTTTAAGTTTAGGAATTTTAGTAAAGTCCCAAATCAAACTCTGTGCGTGCCTGCAGGCTGCAGACTACGGATGGTGAGTGACTGGGAGATGAGGTGTGTGGGCTTGCGACTGCTGAAGACAAGTGATGAGGTACTGCACGTTGTTTTCATGAATGCGAGGTGGGTGGAGTACCCGGTGGAGTAGCATATTGATTCGACCGTCTGCAAGATCAAATCCAAATCCAGGCAGAGCGTTATCACACCATAGGAGGTAGGTTGGGCAACATCTAAACGTGAAAGGTAAGGATGATCTTGAAGTGGATTGGGGTTGTGATTGGGATGGTGGTGATGAAGAGAATGTCATATACTGCAAGTATCGTTGTAAGAAGGTAACTTTTGTAATAAAGAGAGTCGGTTCGGAAAAGTGATTTATTATTTGGTGTTGTGTGTGATCTCGTCCGCTGGCGATGCGGGCAATATGGATTGTGCAGGCGTGTGATGATGCACGTTTATGGTGTATGTAGCGCTTGGCTCCTGAGAAACAGTAGTGAGTTGAACGTTTGGAGTTTTACATATTTGATGCACAGGGGCTGAACTAGAACCTTACTTAGCAAATACAAACGGCTGCTTAAAAATAAATGCCCAAACACAGATAGACACCAGTGGCATGCAATGATACTAGGAATGATTATGATAATAATTTATGATATTAATAAAAAATGAAGATAACAAATATAATGGTTGGGGTATGAATGAAAGTGATGATGCAGTGATGATAAAGGAAAATATGGTAATTATGATGATGGTGGAGGTGATGATAGTTACAAAGATAAAGGTTATGATGAATATTTATAACAGATGTTTTTTTTATGATGATGATATATTTTGTGGTGGAGATTTGGATGACCAGATAATGATGGTGGTGCTGGTGTGGTGATTTAGATGATGATAATGGTGATGGTTGTGATGGTGATGATGATAATGGTGATGGTTGTGGAGGTGGTGATGATGATGATGATGATAATGGTGGTGGTGGTGGTGGTGATTTTTATAACAATAATGGTGATGGTTGTGGTGGTGTTGATTTGGATGATGGTGGTGATGGTTGTGGTGATTTGGATGTTGATATTGGTGATGGTTTGGATGGTGTGATTCAGATGATTAAGCAGGTGAAGGCCTGAAGGACCTTTTGTTAGCCCCCCTCTCTCTTTTGTTTCTTGATAATGTCAATCTCAGAGCAGGGACACTTCCCCATTTAAAGGCCCTCCCCTTCCTGCCTATCTCAGTCAGCTCTTTGATTTCTGAATTGATGTGAATATTACGAGTGAATCTTGATGATGATGATGATGAAGATGATGATGATGATGATGATGATGAGGATGAGGATGATGATGATGATGATGATGATGAAGATGATGATGATGATGATGTTGATGGTGATGATGATGAGGATGATGATGAGGATGATGATGATGATGAGGATGATGATGATGATGATGATGATGAGGATGAGGATCATGATGATGATGATGATGAAGATGATGATGATGAAGATGTTGATGATGTTGATGATGATGATAATGATGACGATGATGATTAAGATGATGATGATGAAGATGTTGATGATGTTGATGAAGATGATGATGATGATTATGATGAGGATGATGATGATGATGATGATGAAGATGATGATGATGATGATGATGTTGATGGTGATGATGATGAGGATGATGATGAGGAGGATGAATCTTGATGATGATGATGATGAAGATGATGATGATGATGATAATGTTGATGGTGATGATGATGAGGATGATGATGAGGAGGATGATGATGGTGGTGATGATGATGATGATGAGGATGATGATGAGGATGATGATGATGATGATGAAGATGATGATGATGAAGATGTTGATGATGTTGATGATGATGATAATGATGATGATGATGATGAAGATGAATAGGCCTATGCTGCTGCTGATAAATATAATGATGAGGATATTAATAATAATGAATAGTGTCTGGTAGGAGCCAGAAAGGTGTTAACTCATATACACAACGTTAATACCCTTTTGGCTAGCCTAACATATGATGATGATGATGATGATGATGATGACGATGCAGTAACAATAACTTTTGTATTTTTGTGTACTCAGCTCAGGACTCAAACCCATGTGCATGACGAAGATCCGATTGCGCCATACCGCCTCCCTATATAATCAATTACGATTTTCCCAAGATAGGATTTAAAAGTAGAACTGCAATAACATTTCAAGCAATTTTTCTTTAGGTAGCTTAATCATAATGAAATGTACCCACATGTAAAGACGCATCCAGAACGCAAAGTGCATAATAGTTAGTGATATTTTTTAATCAAAAGTTCTTTTTTGACGTATTGGAATGAAAGCATAACTAGCACTAAGCCTTGTTGAAATGGTATGCATATCCAGCTCCACATCCTTGCAATGTGGTAACAATTACGCAGTTTGCTTTCCGGATACATCTTTTCTTGCCACTCTAAGTTACACACATGTACCTTATCACATATCAAACTTATTTATGAAGACATTGAACTACTGACTATTTTCTAAAAATCATCAATATTCATTTCATTGCAGCATCATCCAATCTGGTAGTGTTGATGAAGATGATTATGAAGTAGTTTCATGTGGGGGTCTGGACTTGGACAAGCAGAAATTGCAGACTTGTGTCAGCCCCTCTTCACATTTAGCTCTATGGTGATGTTGGTTTATTATCAGAAGAGCCTACAGGTATGAGATCCCAATGCTTGCAGGTATTTGAATATCTGAATATTGAGCAAGAATAATAAACATCATAGTATACTATTCAATATGTAGTGAGGGATGTTTTAACCCTATTTAGCCCGGGGGGGGGGGGGGGCTTTAGAAGCCCCCCCCTCGACATTTTTTGCGATGATTTTTTAACGCAAGAAAATCTTGCACTGAAATTTTGTGACTTTTTTCTTTCGAGTCTTGCGCATCTTTTGAAAGAAATTTTTCGAAAATCGGACCTACCATTACAAAGTCACGTGCCCTTTTGTCTTCGCATGTCAGCCCGAAAATCGCTTGTTTTTGTGATTTGTGTACAAAACATATGGAAATCTCATTTTTCAAATAAAGAGATAAAACATTGGTTATTTGGTCTTGTTTATAGTTTAGGTGTTTCTTTTGGGGTAAAAAAAGTTGAATTATAGTTGGAAATGAAATAAACCAACAAAAACAATAAAATACATAAGTTAAAAAACAAAGAAATACATAAGAAATTATCAAAACAATAGATAACATGAGGAATAACCCTGGTTTTTCAATCTTTTGTGTTGTATTATTATTCCAAATGGTCTAATAAATATATGTAGTGAGAAAGAATGTTTAAATATGAATAATGTTTGATTTATGGGCAAAAATGTGAATTTTATGACCTTATTTGCATAAATTACCATAAATATGCAAATGAGTGAATTTTTCAAAAAATTGAAATTACCATAGCATTCTATACACTTCACTTGACATGTATGCAAATTTTCGCGGCGATCGGGCGTTTCACGGCCGAGATCATAGGGGGGGGGGGCCTTAGAAGCCCCCCCCCCCCCCCCCCCCCCCCCGGCTATGCAGTTTCAAAATAGCCCGGGCTAAATAGGGTTAAAATGTGAAAAAAAACATGAATAAAACTTAGAGAATTTTTTTTGGGGAGAGTTGGATATTCATGTTAAAAATTCATGTTTATCGGGGGTGGATCTCGTTGAATTTTGGCTTACCAGTACCACATAATGTAGAAATTTTCCTAACATAATAACATACTTCCTGTCAATGTCTATCTCAATACCAGCCAGGAACTAGCAAAGTAGTAGCTGATGCATACTAGACGTCAGCGGAAAATTGACATGGCCGATCGGCGAGCGTTTCGAGTGGAGTTCAACCGGGGGATTCTATGTTATATCTAGCTTTGCGTCGATTAACGATGTACTGCGCGGCGCTATACGTGAACACGCACGGAGGATAGACGAAGATTAGGGATATTCATGTATTACACTCAGGTGCGTAAGCTCCGGACATAGAAGCTTTGTATTGCCCCACATACTTTTTATTGTGTATGTTACACATGTGCTACATAATAATAGAAGTGTACAGAAAGTACCTTAAAGTTGGATGCGGATACGTACACAAGTACAATCATGTACAATATAGACACCAGCTCTAGAATGAATAGGGGACAGTGGGGAGTATTTAAATGGGGGGGGGGGGGGGGGCAATGTGATTGGTATTGTGATTGAAAAATGAAAATATGTATTCCTGGAGAAAAAAAATGATTACATAATTCTTTCCCTTATTCTCTTTTCTGTTTGAGTTTGTTTTATAGTGATTCACAGAATATATATATTATTGTAATCGTGATCATTATCATCATCACCATAATCATCTTTCTAATCACCATCATCATTATCATCACCACTGACATCATCACCATTGCCATTATGATCATCTCCACCACCATCAGCATTGCTATCATGATCATGATCGCCATCACCATAATCATCTTCATAATCAGCGTCATCATCATCACCATAGCCTTCATGGTCATCGCCATCACCACTGACATTATCATAATCATCTTCATAATTACCATTTATCATCATCACCATTGCCATCATCATCATCATCATCATAATCACCATCAACATCATCACTATTGCCATCATCATAATCATCATCATAATCACTGTCAACATTATCACCATTGCCTTCCTCATCGTCATCACCATAATCATCATCATAATCACCGTCACCGGGATCGTCGGCAGCATTGCCATCACCATTGTCATCATCATAATCATCACCAACATTGTCACCATTGCCATCATCATAATCATCATCATAATCACCGTCAACATTACCACCATTGCCATCATCATAATCATCATAATCACTGTCAACATTACCACCATTACCATTATCATCGCCATCATCATAATCACTGTCAACATTATCACCATTGCCATCATCATAATCATCATCAAAATCACTGTCAACATTATCGCCATTGACATCATCATAATCATCATCATAATTAACGTCAACATTATCACCATTGCCATCATCATAATCATCATCATAATCACCGTCAACATTATCGCCATTGCCATCATCATAATCATCATAATTACCATCAACATTGTCACCAATGCCATCATCATAATCATCATCAAAATCACTGTCAACATTATCGCCATTGCCATCATCATAATCATCATCAACATTGTCACCATTGCCATCATCATAATCATCATCATAATCACCGTCAACATTATCCCTATTGCCTTCCTCATTGTCATCACCATAATCATCATCGTAATCACCGTCAACATTATCGCCATTGCCATCATCATAATCATCATCATAACTACCGTCAACATTGTAACCATTGCCATCATCATAATCATCATCAAAATCACTGTCAACATTATCGCCATTGACATCATCATAATCATCATCATAATTAACGTCAACATTATCACCATTGCCATCATCATAATCATCATCAAAATCACTGTCAACATTATCGCCATTGCCATCATCATAATCATCATCATAATTAACGTCAACATTATCACCATTGCCATCATCATAATCATTAACATAATCACTGTCAACATTATCGCCATTGCCATCATCATAATCATCATCATAATTACCATCAACATTGTCACCATTGCCATCATCATAATCATCATCATAATCACCGTCAACATTATCCCTATTGCCTTCCTCATTGTCATCACCATAATCATCATCGTAATCACCGTCAACATTATCGCCATTGCCATCATCATAATCATCATCATAACTACCGTCAACATTGTAACCATTGCCATCATCATAATCATAATCACTGTCAACATTATCACCACTGCCATCATCATAATCATCATCATAATTACCGTCAACATTGTCACCATTGCCATCATCATAATCATCATCATCACCGTCAACATTATCACCGTTGTCATCATAATCGCCATTATCACCATCATCATAATCATCATCATAATCACCGTCAACATTATCCCCATTGCCTTCCTCATTGTCGTCACCATAATCATCATTATAATCACCGTCAAAATTATCGCCATTGCCATCATCATAATCATCATCATAATTACCGTCAACATTGTAACCATTGCCATCATCACTATGATGACCTTCTTCCCCCCTTCTTCACCAATTTGACATTTCATCTCTTGATAGCCGACGTGTTGAGATCCTCACACGATTTGCGAAATCACTTCTGGGTTCTGTAAGACACCGCGATCTCTTGCCACAACCGCGCCATGTGATTACTTGCCGCAGCTTGAGAAACTCTGATCATTTGTCCCTACCACGATGCAGAACCCAGCGCTACAAACAATTGACAGTTCCCTATCTTGTTCGTTTGCTAAATTTAATTAACTGAAATCTTGTTAGACCTGTTTACATTGCATTGTCATTTTTCGAACTCTCTCCCTCTCTCCGTCTCCGTCTCTCTCTCTCTCTCTCTCTGTCCCTTTCTCTTTCTCCCTTTCTTTAGCTTTTTCTCTCTCTTTCTCCTTTCCCTCCTCCCCTCTCCCACTTTTTCTCTATTTCTGTCTTGTATTTCCTCCTCTCGATCTTCTGACAATGTGATACTTACTCATTAATAATTTTCACCAAGTCATTGACATTCACAAATGTTAAACAGTATAGTAACTATTCCATAATGGCATTCGTATTAATGTTTCATTTGACATTTCCGTATTATGTGCATTTTACTTTTACAATGCTTCATTAAGCTGAATCAACTCAATTCTCGTTCGTTTGCTTACAAATTTTGTTGTCATAAATTGAACTCTTTTTTCTTTTTTCTTTTTTCTCTTTATTCTTTCCTCTCCCTCTCTTCCACTTTTCACTCTTTCTTTCTTCTTTCTTATCAATTCACTGACAAACTGATTATCACCATTTTATAATTTACAATCATTTTTTTCCCTTCTACTTTAAGGTATTACTGAATTATTAAATCAACTGTTTTTAAAGCATTTTTATATGGTACTGAATTTTTAAATCTACCGTTTTTAATGCATTTTGATATGATACATTGTGAGCCAATTATTGTTAGTCTTTGGACTTTTTATTTGGTATATTTGTAATAAAACCGAAATTGAATTGAATTGAATCATCATAATCATCATCATATCACTGTCAACATTATCACCATTGCCATCATCATAACCATCATCATAATTACCGTCAACATTGTCACCATTGCCATCATCATAATCATCATCAACACCGTCAACATTATCACCATTGTCATCAAAATCGCCATCATCACCATCATCATAATCATCATCATTATCACCGTCAACATTATCGCCATTGCCATCTTCATCGCCATCATTATCATCATCATCACCATAGCCATCCTGATCATCGCCATCACCACTTACATCACCATTGCCATCATGATCATCATCACCATCATTGTAATCATCATCATAATCACCGTCATCATTATGATCATCATCATCATAGCCACCATCAAATTATTAGTGTAAAAAATCTTTAAATTATTTATAAATAATTTGGACAAATTTGGTGTCGAAGAACAGCGCAAATTTCAGAGATTGACTAACCCCATGATTCCGCCATGATGAATTGCACTGTGAGCCATATGCTATGAGGGCGACAAAATGATATTACCAAAACCCAGAGGTTGGTCTCGTGTTTTATGAGAGCGTTTTAAGCGAGCTTTTCACCGAACTAGAATCTGAATAAAAATTGCTGTATAGCCTCATTTTTGTGCATGCTGCGGTCTGACTGCCTACCTTTTGTGGAAACATGCCCCTTGAATTTATTCATGAATTTTGGGGGTAATATTTGTAAAACAAAATAACCTGCTAAGAAATAAATTCCGATCATAAATATTTTGAGAATAAGATGGGCGATCGGCTTGTAAACGTCACGATTCCTGACGGACCTAAAGGTTTTTAATTATGATTGAAGCATGAGCTAAATCCAGGAATTTGTTTAGAATCCGAGACAAAGATACCAAGTCCCATTAAGCCATTAAATGACAAATGACTTCATTTATGAATTGAGCATATGTGCAATACTCACAATTTTAAAGAACTGTCAGTATTGCTTTCATTCCAGGACTTTAACATTTCATGTGATGCGAAGGAAGGAGTCCATCTTGAATGACAGGAAGGCTAGGTGATAAAGTGGGTAGTTATATCACTGGAAACTGCTGATTTAAGAAAAGTAAGGACAGACATGATGAAATATTTAATGATAATGATATTAGTGGTAGTTAATGATTTTTGTAAAGTGCTTTTGATAAAGGAGTAGGCCTATCTAAGGGCATTCCACAGTAATTCATCAATGTATAATTTTGAACATTGACAAGTAATGGTAATTAAAGTAGATTTATAAATTTTACATTCTTACATATGTAAAGAGAACAAAAGGAAGTTGGGGCATACCTAAGTCAATACTCTGTGATAATATTACCTTAATAAAGCTTATAATTTAAGATAACAGTACTATAAGGGATAGCCTTTAAAAAAATCCTCAAGGAAGACTTAATCACTGATAGAGAAGCATCCAACTCCTTAATTAATCATCATGGATGGCTGCAGCCAAGATGAAGTGTAGACAGAGTTCCCTCTTTGATACTATCTGTCATGCACTTTTCCATCATGATCTTAGGAATTAAAAAGATTAGACTGTCGTTTATCTCCTTATTTTCCATGTTTCTCTACCTCACTCTCTTTCTCCATCTCTGTCATCCATGGGAATCCACCAATTTTCTTTCTCTTCTTCTCTCAGAACATCTTCTTCCAGATAACCCCTTCCCCTTACTGAGCAGTTCATCTCCAAGCGAAAGACTGACAACTCAACGTCTCATACAACAGAAGCACATGAGCCAAATAGAGTCATCCCAGCTCAGTTCATCTGACAAGAAAACGTCTGGCAATATGAGGACCGGTACCAAGCTAGCTCCAAAGACTGACAAAAGACTAGCAAATCAACCAATATGACAGGGAAGAAAGGAGAAAATGAGAAGGTGGGTAAGAACATCACACCAAATTTTGAAATAATGAAACAAAGCAACGATACAATAAAGACACATTTTATCCCAGCTCAGCTCATCTGACAAGAACATGTTCTGGTAATACGATGACTGGCATAGGCGCTGGAAGCGGGAGGGCAATCGCCACCCGAATTGAGAATGTGGGGGGGGGGGGACGCATTTTTGCCCCGAAACACCAACACCCCCCCCCCCCCCCCCCAAAAAAAAAAAAAAAAAAAAGCATTAAAGGAGTGAAAATGGTTTGTATTTTTCAACCAAAAAGAAACCTGATTTGAATCACATAAAAACCATATTCAATTCAAAGAAAAGCAGAGTAAACAGTAAATACATTTCTTAAACATTCCACATGTCCCTATGTTTATCAATGCAAGGATTTTAAAATAGGGAAACGCGCATTTCTTGGAAATATTGTGAGAGGATGGGAAAGCGTATGTTTTTTGTATTATAGAGGTGAGATGACGTGAGGCCCTGAACACTAGCGTACTGATGGGGGGGGGGACAGTTGCCCTCCAAAAACAATTAAAACATGGTTTATTTCTTATTCAATACCAATGATTTACAAATGTCGCTTAAAATAACATGATTTACCCCAGATTTTTTCTCAATTTCATTTCTAAAATATTCTTTTTTATGCATTTGTTGGAAAATTACAAATTCTTAATTTAACAGGCAGGCAAAAAATATGCTTTTTTAGAAACCTTCATGTCACAGAACGGCAGGGCTCAGGAGCTTGAGCCCCCCCCCCCCCCCCCCTTCATTTTTTTGAAAAAGTATGTTAAAGAGAAAAAGAAAAGAACGGGTGATCCGCTAATGTCACAAATGAGGTATCAAAATAAGCTCATTTGACAGTAATATAATGCTTAATACCCCTGAACTTACGGGGCTCTGCCCCCTGGACCCAAGCAAGGGCCCTAAGGTGGGCCCCTGGATGCTCATCTGACCATAATTACATACCTAAAACCCCTGAGCTTCCAGGGGCTATGCCCACTCGACCCCCCACCAAGGGCCATAAGGAGGGTTCCTGGATGCTCATCTGACCGTAATTAAATACCTAAAACCCCCAAGCTTCATGGGGCTCAACCTCCTGGACCCCACCGCCAATTAGTGACCTGCCAGTGTCACAAATCAGAAAAAAATAGAACTAATTTTATTATTTACTATATAAATCTATGTATCTACCAGTACCTATTATTTGCAAGTTTGCCTAAACTATGCAGCCATCGATAACTAAACGTCACATCCCTGCATGCCCCCACCTCTAATACAGACTTTGGTGGTAAGTTAGTGGTAAGCGCTTTATAAGTAACGTTTTTATTATTATTATTATTATAAATATATCAGTGTATCTACCGGTATCCATTATTTGCTAGACCACCACAGATAAGACCGGGTAGCATGTCCAAAGGAGAAAGGGATTAATGGCAGACAAAGCGGCTCTCAGGGACGAAGACGCGAACAGTACCTTCACAAGAAGGAACGTCCCTGAGATAAAAAGATGTGAAAGAAATGGAGGACCTCCAGAAAGCTGCCCCTTAGAGATCCTTTAGACCAATACCTCGAAACAGAGCCCAGGAAGAACTGATGCTCCTAGTGTTGTGAGCTCAGGGTGGTTCCATCTGGAAATGGAACTTTGGACGCAGTGGAGAAAGGTCCCTGGTTGACAAGGAAGAGCTGGATGCCCTCCCAAAAGTACCATTCAAGTGCCCTCACTGGGCACCAGACTCCAGTCCTCCTGAACCCAGAAGAAGTCAAAGAGAGGGTTGAGGAAAACCTCAGCTGGTCCAGAGGAAACCGACCGGCTCTTAGGCCGGGTACAAGACTAATGCCCCCTCTCTCCCATTGGATAAGGCTGGGGAGAACACAGGGCACCGAGAATACTCCTTCTCTGACCAAAGGTGATGAGGAGCAGAGCCTTAACCGTCAAACGCAGGAGAAAAGCCTTAGACATCGGTCCAAAGGGAGGCTTACAAAACGCCTCTAAAACCTTAGGCAGGCTCCAAACAGGAGACAGCTTAGGGTTAGCTGGTCGTTGTAGAAAAAACAAAAACGGCAACTAGGATAGAAAATGGGAGTTAGAAACTCCTGAGCCATCCGGAAACCAGACAAGAAAGGCGGCGAAACATGGAAAAGGCTCTACCCCTATCAAATAAGGAGAACAGAAACTTCGCAATTGCACCTGCCGAAGTCGTACAGGATGAAACACAGAGGTCCTCACACCCAAAGAAAAACGCTATCAGACGAAGTCGTATAAAGTCTTATGAACTACAAACCGAGAGGCTCTCTCCGGAAGCCTCAGCGTCGTCCCCGACAACGGCTTGGCGGACAGAGAGAGCACCGTGGGACGAAGATGTTGGAACCTGACAGAGGCTGGGACACTAGATCCGACCTCAGCTGAAGAGGGAAAGGATGTTCGTCCAAGAAAGAAAGAAATAAGAAATCACCTATTTGAAACCAGCCGGAAACGGGAAACCTGCAGGGTAGCTCTTTGCCTCAAAACAGCAGAGACGGATTCTGATACCCTCAGGGTCAGCCAGGGAATTGTGTCCAAGAGATAATTCCCAAGAGAAGCACATGCAACAGTCCTCGAGGACTGGTCAGCCGCAAGTCTTAGCTCCACCGAGAACCGATCACAGATGCCAAAGCCAACTGCAAGAAAGGGTCCCAGACAGGACCGAGACCCAGGAAAAACCAAAACCCCAGAGGTGAAGGGTGAGTCCCGACCCAGCTACCCAATCCGCCTTTTGATGAGTAGCAAGGGAAGTGGGAGAAGAGAGCCTAGCCACCACCAATGGGCAAAAAGCCTGAGGAGAAAGGCCAGCCACAGAATAGGGCCTCTCAGAGGGCGAGCTCTAACCAACGGGCCGACGGCACATTGTGGGAGGCCAACAGCAGCACCAGGCAACCTGGGCCTAAAAAGGTATATCGGATGCCGAAACAGCAACACCCTCGAAATCAGAAACAAATCAGGGAATGAGTAGAAGCTGAGCCTACGTCTGAACCCTGGATGCCTCTCGGGTCTACTGGTAAGCCCAGTCGCCCGAACAATTGAGTCCAAATACCTACCGGACAGAGTCGACCACGTACGAGGAAGACCTAAGTCTCAATTTAAGTCTAATGTGTGCCAAAGGCAGACTTTATTTACAAAGAGACGTTGCCTAAAATATGCTACGACTACCTGCAGGCTGGGCCCGCCGGCAGAGAAGTCGGCACCTTGGCCTCAACCAACGGTTCATGCTCAGCAGAGCTGTTGCGTGGTCTCTAAGCTTTCAAATAACCCGTCTGAGATGAGGGGAACTGGCTTCTGAGTGACTGTGGCTGCACAAACACTAGCTGACTCACTCAGGCTTTCATATGAACTCTCACGGTTCTCAAACACCCACGACGGGCATACGTGAGTCAGATCTCTGAATCAGAAATCCAGGAATCGGATCCGAAAATCGAATGGGCAAACAGGGTTGGATCCAAATCCAAACCGGCAGCCCGGGACCAGATCCAAAGCTGAACCGGTAACACGGGACCGGGATACAGATAACCCCTGGGTGGGGCGGTCGGACAGTCTGTTACGGCTCGAGCAACCCGTCTGTGATGGGAGGGAACCGGCTCCTGAGGACTCAAGGCTGAACAAAGTGCTGCGGAATCACTCAAATGGCAGAGATCATCGGCTAGAGCTATGCCAACGATCGGGGTCCGAATGTCAGTGGTCGCAAAAGCAACCACATCCTTACCCCGGGCCCGAACGTCAGTGGTCGGCGAGCCAACGACGATGGTGCCCAGTGTGCGGCGGGGGCATGTGGCCGGGAAGAGAGACGGGTCCCAGCAGTAGCCATAATGTCGAGCCCGAAAGGAGCCGAGTTGACAAAATAACATAGAAGTTGTCCGGGAGCCGCTACCATCTTACCCACCGCCAACACGTACGCCCGGGAAAACAGCACCCAAGTGAGACGTCAGCATCCCAATCACAATCCCAGAAGCCTTACTTGCCGGAGAAGAGGTACGGGCACTAGATTCAGACGAATCCATGACGAACAAAAAGAAACTACAAACAAAGAGAAAATCCAAACATAGAAAACGAGAGCAAAATAAACTCAGCACTCGCTTTATTTCCACACACAAAACAATCTCAAATAAAATGTTTCACAAAATAACACTCATACCAAAAGGTATGCACAAAAACAAATCCTAACAGAACACATGCAGACAAAGGCCACACCAGCAGCAAGCTGTGCTCAGGGAAACAGAAAACAAACAACCAACAATAAGGCGCCAAGCCAAGACAGAACGCCCAGCCAAGCAGCCGGAAAAAAGCCTGCAAACCGGAAGCGGAAGTAGGAAATGCAGGGCCGTACCACAAAATTAATCGCAATTAAAAGGAGGACAGAAACAGATATGCAAGACAAATCAAACCGTGCCAAAAAGAATAAAATCCTCAAATTTGATACAAGTGACGTATCTGTCTACATGTTCTCTTGACGTGCGAGAAAAGAAGAGGAAGATTGTAGGCGCGCGGTTGTGCACGCGACCCTGGGAAGGCGATCTATTAGGGTTGGACATGCACGGATGTGACGTTTTAGTTCTCGGTGGCTGTGTAGTGTAGGAAAACTAGCAAATAATATATACATTGATTTATTGAGGTAAGTCAGGTATTTAATTATGCTTATCTGACCTACATTTCATGCCTAAAATCCCTGGACTTACCGGGGCTGTGTCCCTGGACCCCATGCCAATTTATGCTCAACTCGTTTCGCTTGCTACACCCTACCTGATCGTTAATCCTCCACTTTGAAAAACGTTCCGCAGGGCCTGCATGTAACATGGAAGAGTGGTGGTGATGATGCAGATTTTTCTTCTGCCCCAAAAAATGTTTTTGATCATTACGTGAATGCGCTTAAAAGGTGAGCCCCCTGGAATATTTGCCGGTACCAAGCTAGCCCCACAGACTGACAAAGAAAAGCTCATCAACCAAAGACATGACAGGGATGAAAGGAGAAAATGAGAAGACTGGTAAGAACATCAAACCAAATTCGAAATAATAAAACAAACCAACGATACAATAAAGACACATTTGTTGATGTTATTTACTTCATCTACATTTCATTTTATTTATTCCTTCTTCACATTTCTCAAATGTAACATGCATGTACATATACCAATTTGTGATTACAGTTTAAAGTGATCACCTTAGGTGCAACACTTTTATTTTTCATATGCAATTACACTAATCTGTCAGGTTTTCCTATTGCACCTTAAACAAGTACAATAATTTACTTGCTGATGTTACATGTAACTGCCTTTCAAGATACTGTCACAACGAGATGACATTGTATTACAAAATCATTAATAAAGTCATAACTACACAAGAGTAACAAAAGTACGAATTCAATAAAAACAAAAAATGAAAAAATCCGCTCTGAACAAGCATTTCTTCTGCTCATGTGCATAGTTAAGATTCATATGTACATGAATATGTGTGAGGTTCATAACAATGCCGTAGTATATGAAGTTGAACAATGATACCTCAGTCACACCAACAAGACCGTCACCAGACCAAACATGAATGGCCAAGAATGAGTTGGTTTGGGGTCTGTCTGGAGGTCTGACTAAGGTATTCCCATGTTCTGACAATAACAGCTTTAGTACCGTCTAAAAGCCTGGGAAATAATAACAAATACAATTATAATGTGTAGGTCATGAAGATGTTTATGAACAGGTAGGTTTCTGGCGCCAGCTAGAGCATCGATCAGTCTAAGGCTTGAACAGTCTCATATGTTTGCAGCATTTTTAGAATAATGATGTAACTCAAGGGCTTAAATGGCTTCTTGTATGTGGCTCATGTCTGCTATGGAGTGGTCCTCCAATACAATTTTGGTTTTAACTTAGGCTGCCACTATGACCCAAGTGCATTTGTTTAGGGCTGATGCAATCTTGATTAAAGATAGATCATTGCAGTCTGAAGTATCAATACTATTGGCTTCTTATCTGCTATGTCAGTGGTGCTTATATCCACAACATAGTGGTACCCTTTTTGCTACGGAGTGGTACATATATCCGCCACGTAGTGGGGCCCATTTCTCCTGTTCATTATTGCTGGCTTTTGCATTAGTGCTGACAGTATCTGCTATGTCAGTGGTGCTTATATCCACAACATAGTGAGACCCATATCTGCTATGGAGTAAATTTGGGCAGCAATTTAGGTTTGCATCTATGTGCTACGTAGTGGTGCATATATCCGCCACATAGTGGTACCCTTTTTGCTACGGAGTGGTACATATATCCGCCACGTAGTGGGGCCCATTTCTCCTGTTCAATAGTGCTGACTTTTGCCATACAATTTTAGCCCATTTCTTTTTCCAATGAAGTGGTGCTGACATTCGCCATTTTGTGAAGCCATTTATTGCAGCCAAACTTGTGTTGCCTAAAATATTTGCCAAGCAGTAAGGCCCATACCTCGGCCATTTTTAGAGTTTGTGTATGTGCATATATCATATAGACTGTACAGCTCAGACATTGATGCTTGGAAGTTTGAAGACTCAACCTGTTGTTTAAAGTCAATTAAATGGCCTACCAGGGCAATCCCCCCCCCCAAAAAAAAAAAAGTTTTATGTGAAAAAGCATGCCAGATAACATTTTTCACACATCTAGTCTTGATTTCCTCTCCTCAGGCTCATACACTGGTAATTCATTGACTATTGCCTTGGAACATAGGGCTGGAACAGAGGGCTGGAACATGTCCGCTGACAACTCCCATCTTAAAATTATAATATCTCAGTCATATAGATGATAAAGGAGGCTGGCACAACCTACTTAAAGTAGGATGATCTACCCTTCATTATAATGATCCAACCTCCTGAAGGCTCTCACATAATTTAAGTTTAATGGCATAGTTTTACTCCATCAAGTATCAAGTATACAAAGAAGTCTTATTCACAGATAAGATTTGTATGAATATAAATGTATTACAATAAACTCTCATCAATATAGTTGTATACTCTTTTATACAGGGGTTCCAACTGTCATGCAGTACTTTGGAAAATGGCACATAGACACAACTTATTCGACCATTAGGAACTTAGCGTGGAAGATATACAAAGAAGTCTTATTCACAGATAAGCTTGTTGTATAAGATATAAGTGTATTACAATAAACTCTCATCGAAATAATTGTACTCTAGTATACAGGGGTTCCAACTGCCATGCATTACTGTGGAAAATGGCACATAGACACAACTTATTCGAACATTAGGAACTTAGCGTGGAAGATATTCAAGGAAGTCTTATTCACAGATAAGCTTGTTGTATAAGATATAAGTGTATTACAATAAACTCTCATCAAAATAGTTGTACTCTAGTATACAGGGGTTCCAACTGCCATGCAGTACTGTGGAACATGGCACATAGACACAACTTATTCGACTATTAGGAACTTAGCCTGTAAGATATACAAAGAAGTCTTATTCCCAAATAAGCTTGTTGTATAAAATATAAGTGTACCGTTATTACAATGAACTCTCATCAAAATAGTTGTACTCTAATATACAGGGGTTCCAACTGCCATGCAGTACTGTGGAACATGGCACATAGACACAACTTATTCGACCATTAGGAACTTAGCGTGGAAGATATACAAAGACGTTTTATTCACAAATAAGCTTGTTGTATAAAATATAAGTGTACCGTTATTACAATAAACTCTCATCAAAATAGTTGTACTCTAATATACAGGGGTTCCAACTGCCATGCAGTACTGTGGAACATGGCACATAGACACAACTTATTCGACCATTAGGAACTTAGCGTGGAAGATATACAAAGACGTCTTATTCACAAATAAGCTTGTTGTATAAAATATAAGTGTACCGTTATTACAATAAACTCTCATCAAAATAGTTGTACTCTAATATACAGGGGTTCCAACTGCCATGCAGTACTGTGGAACATGGCACATAGACACAACTTATTCGACCATTAGGAACTTAGCGTGGAAGATATACAAAGACGTTTTATTCACAAATAAGCTTGTTGTATAAAATATAAGTGTATTACAATAAACTCTCATCAAAATTGTTGTACTCTAATATACAGGGGTTCCAACTGCCATACAGTACTGTGGAACATGGCACATAGACACAACTTATTCGACCATTAGGAACTTAGCGTGGAAGATATACAAAGAAGTCTTATTCACAAATATGCTTGTTGTATAAAACATAAGTGTACCGTTATTACAATAAACTCTCATCAAAATAGTTGTACTCTAATATACAGGGGTTCCAACTGCCATGCAGTACTGTGGAAAATGGCACATAGACACAACTTATTCGACCATTAGGAACTTAGCGTGGAAGATATACAAAGACGTCTTATTCACAGATAAGCTTGTTGTATAAAATATAAGTGTATTACAATAAACTCTCATCAAAATAGTTGTACTCTAATATACAGAGGTTCCAACTGCCATGCAGTACTGTGGAAAATGGCACATAGACACAACTTATTTGACTATTAGGAACTTAGCGTGGAAGATATACAAAGAAGTCTTATTCACAGATAAGCTTGTATGAAATATAAATGTATTACAATAAACTCTCATATCAAAATATGAAATGAACATGGGAGGTACACAAGAAAGCTTAAAAAATGTATCATTTTAAATTACAGTGCATAAGTATTAGCCCTATACCTGATATGATTGACGAATGTGTATGTATATTGTATAAGGGGATGTGTATGGATGTATGTGCTGTATGCATGTGTATAATTATGTAAACATACATGTATGTACATGTATAGGCCTATGTTGTATAAATGCATGTACTTGTAACAAAGTATATGCAGTCAAATATTTCAACATATAAATTGTATTGTACAGATGTTAAATATGTTTGTCAAATTGAATAGTAGAAAATAAATGTTCATTTGAATTGAATTGAATTGAAAGTAGGCATATCATCAGATAGGTTTGTCATATGAAATATGTTTATGATATATAAATATATGAATGTATAGAAAATAAACTCTCTCCATAATACATATCCCTGTGTGGGAAAATAACACTCTCATGAAAATATGAAATGAACATTGTAGGTACACAAGGAGGCATATAGTCAGATAAGCTTGTCATATGAAATATGTATATGATATGTAAATATATGAATATAGAGAAAATAAACTCTCTCCATAATACATATCCCTGTGTGGGAAAATAACACATGGCCATATATAATCTGACCAATATGACATAAGAACGTCACATAATATGTAATTATAAAAAAGAACATCTCACTTTTCTTTACATCACAGAGTTGTACATGGTTTCCTGTTGTGGAAAGTAGATAACACACAGGCATAGACCATTCAACCTACTGATTGTACAACGTATAAAAGTGAGGCAGATCAAACGTCACATATGAAATGTAAAGGGGCATATCCACAATAAAGGTACATTAACATACAATGATCAAGTCCACAAAAGAAATGAAGATTCTAGCCTCCCCTTGATAGCTCTAACACCAAGAGCTAAATATATAAACAGAACAAGAAATTACAGAGAACAAGAATGAGTATCACACATTGCAAGAATTGACCGGTAATACAACAAAGAGAGATAACTGTGGCAAAAATTTGGTACCCAGTACTTCACTGATATACAATGTCAAAATTGCTTGATACAACAAAAAATATGTATACGGTACTCACAACAACAAAAAACCAGGAGCCGAAGCTACTTGATCCTAGGGCTCACAGCCCCTACGGAAACAAGCTAGGGTATCATCCCTAACAGGAGCCTGGCCGGCTAAAAATCTTCATTTTGGTCCCACAAAATCAGTAGCTCGTTATATAATTCCAATCAAATGTTGGTTACAAGAAAAATAGAAAAATACAACAAACATAGTTCAATTCACAGATTTAAGTTGTACAAAAGTCCATCTCATGAATTAATGTCCTTATTTGTGGATATGCCCCAAAATATAACAATAAATTCTCTTTTTTTTCAATGTAACATATCATAGAGTTGTACTCTAAAAAAAAAATCACACATAGGGTTCACAGCTGCCCTCCTGTATATGTATATATCATCATTGTGTACCCCGCAGAAGGGTGTTAACTCAACTTTGGTCAAAGTTCTGTTTTTTAGTTATTAATTAAAATGATAAACAAACGATGTAGAGATGTTGCAAGCAGTAATTGTCATTGAAAAATCTAGACAATGTACTAAAAGCCAAAAGGTGTTAACAAAAAAATGTGGTGAATTTTTCATCTCTTTATAGTTTTTATTATTTAAAGGATAAACAAATGATGCAGAGATATTATGAGCTGATGAGCTGTTATTACCATTTAGAAAATTAAGAAAATATGACAATCTTAAAGAAGATGAAAGGGTGCTAACAAAATTTGGTATTCTGTTCAGTTTCTTAAATGTCTTTTATCAAAAGGATTAACATATGATGTACAGAAAAATTGCATAATTGGTTGGGGATAATGATAAAATGTAGTTCTTGAGGCTTCTGCCAACCTTGAATTTTGTTGCGCAGGCAAAATGCAAGGTTGGTAGAAGCTTCAAAAGCTACATTTTAAATGATGTACAGTTTTTATGAGCTTTTATTTCTGTTTAAAAATGTTGACAAATTTCAGAAGGGGGAAGGGTGCTAACAAAACTTTGGTAAATTCTTCAGTTTCTTATTTTTTGTTCATTAAAAGGATACACAAATGATGTTTTAAGTTGTTATTATTGATCAGAAATTTAGACAATTTACATAATACAAAAGAGTGCTAACACAATTTGGTAATTTTTTAAGTTTCTGGGTGTGTAAAGGGGACAAATGATACAGAAATAGAACAAAATATCATTTATTTAAAAAGAAAAAGTGGTTTATGGACTGGAATAGAGTTTAAGAACGTTAATGTGTAATTAAAGTATCTACTGGCACTGCATCTGTTTATGCCCTTCTGCGGGGCACACAATTTTATATTGTCATAGTTATAGAAATAACACAAAATATATATTATTGCATACATAAATAGATGAGATACGGAGGATGTACATAGGCCAAATAAAAAGGAAGAGAAGAGTTAGCAATCCTCACATTAACTCGAACATTCAATTTTTAGGGGTAAAAAAAACCCACAAAAATAAATGATAAATACAAAAAATGTATGAAAAAAGTAATATAGTAAATGCAGTTTTATTGTCTGCTGTTCCCCAATATTGTAAAACGACCTCTGTTTTTTTTTTTACGTTTTCTTTATTTTGATTTTTTTTTTTTTTTTTTTTTTTTTTTGTCCGTTATATCAAGTTCGATATAAATGAGGATTGCAATACAAGTCTTTGCAAAAATATAACATATAAAAAAGTCATTTCAAATCCATACATCACAAAATCACTTCAAGACTTTGCTTAATCTCACCAGGTAATTCAAAAATATCACTAGTTATCAAAAGTCTTGGTTTAATGTAACTAATTCATTCCAAGAATCAACAAAGGAATGCATTCCATATTTTTGTTAACGCCCACAATAATATATTGACAACAAATTTGAACAAATACAAAAATGTTTTAAAAAAATAAAAAAATAAATGCATTTGGGCATTTTGTAATTTTTCCCGTCTGTAAAGCACCTTTTTTTACTTTTTCTTTATTTTGAACTTTTTTTGTATTTTCTTGTCAAATGCAGACTGGAATGCATCCTTTTTTAAACATGTATACATATAATTTCATATTTAAAGTAGATAATCACCTTTTTTTCCTTTTTATTTGGCCTATAGGGGACCTACCCATGGCAAGAGGTTCATTGTGTTGACAGAATATATCCAAGACCACTACAGGTAAGTGAACTGGTATAATATTTTATATTATGTAATATATAAACGCATAGCATAACCTACATTGCAATCGAAACCCACGCCTTCATCCCAAATGCCTGACAGAAGAAAAAAAGCATTTAGCAAATGTAGCTTGGGCAGATATTAGATATAGTATACCAGTATATATTACAGTATGTCATAAAAAAGCCAGGAGCCGAAGCCACTTGATCCTAGGACTGAAACAGGGTTTCCCCCTTCACAGCCCCTACGGATGCAAGCTAGGGTTGCATCCCTGGAGGGAGCCTGGCCGGCTAAAACTGCAGATTTTAGCCTTCCCTGAGTTTAACATCAATAAATGATGTATACAAAAAGAAATGAGGAACCAAATACACAGCACATGTACAGGGCATGCCAAGCCTACAGGAAAAGACTAATATAGGGCAAGTGGAGCATTTACATGTAGGCAAGGAAAGCTGTGTTAAGGTGAGCCCATAAGGCACTTTTTGGAATTAGCAATGTATGACCAGGAGTCGAAGCTACTTGATCCTAGTGTGAGGGTATCGACTCGAAGTCATAAATGAGACGAAGCAGTTGTTGCGGTTCTATTGGGTATGAGGCCAATCTTTATTTCATGCTGTTCAACTAACAAAAGAGGGTAGAAGACCCTTGACTGCACGAAGTTACTTCAGTTGCTGTAGAAAATTAAAAGAAACAAAAACTACAGTAAGTATTGCATCATTATGATCACAAATAATTACTTGCTAATTATCTGCTTTCCAGATCATCTTCCACATTATACAGTGTATGCAATTTAGTTGATACATGTACATTGTATATATATTGAGTTTACCTCAGCCTATGAAATTCATGTAGTAAATAGATCTGCAATGAAGGCCACTCCCTATTTATTACTTTCACATATATATAACACAATTCTCCAAATGAGTGAGCTATAATAATCATTCTATCAGCCTTAAGCAATATAGAAACATACTCCCAACTGATCACAATACAAGGCTTACCAAAAAGCAATGTCCTACCACGCCTTTCTAGCATTAATAGGCATAACTCAATTACTACCAGCATGCATCCTTCATGTAAATTAAAGTTAAATCTCCCTCTTCTTCACACAAATCATAATCTATCCAATTAAGCACCTAACATTAGAGAGTTAATTATATACTGTACTCACATATTAAGGTGTCCAAAACCAACTATAGACATCAAGAATATCAGGATGAGACATCAATTGTATCTTCATGTAGGCACAGCTACAACCAGTCTCATCTCTGCTCACTGCATGTATGAGCTTTAACCTGCATGCAGTGAGTGTATGTTCACTGGGGCAAATCACTCTTCTTTAGTTAGGTACATTCCTTTTACCCCTGACTAATTTGCATTATACAGAAAGAGCTATTTCTCATTCCCTCACAATCTCCCCTGCTAAAATCAAAGTTTGTCCTCAAACTTTCCATATAGTTGCATACTAGGTACCAAGATACATGTACAGTATAAATTTGCCCTTGTCTCAAGATAAACATATACTTCTCCAGATATACATAAAAACAAAACTATTCTCCTCCCCAAATCCCAACTTTAAGTACATTTCTTTCCTATACCTGTATGAAAAGAACAAAAACTATAATTAATGTGTATGTTCACAAACACATCTTATAAATCAATATTTCCACTGTTTTCTTCAATAATATCGATTAAAGTTTTATGTTCACAAACGCTGATATCGTTCACAAGATTCCAACCCCTTTCTCCAGTAATAGTTCCATATCAGGTAGTAAGAGTTGCTATTAATATGACGTAGAGGTTTCATCCCAATGTAACTCGCGATTAATACCACTTTGGAGTCTGTCAATCAAAACTACACTATGTTTGTTCTGTGCACTTGGCTTTACTCTGGCATTACCATCAATGAAGTTAGCTGTCGCTGCAGACCGAGGTAGACGAAGAGGATTGCTGTGTTTCCCTTTAGTCGGCCTCAGGCTTCGACGTGGTCGTGGAGGTGGGGAAAAGAGGTCATCCTCATCACTGGATTCTGGTTCAGGGGTCCAGACCTGTAAATCAGGCTGTTCGTCAGTGGACTCAGCTGGTAGATCCCTTACCACAATTTCAATGGCTGAGCTGGAGTCATCAGAAATGCTATCAGTCTGCTCTTGGGGGGTATTGCGTGTTCTCCCCTGTCTGGTTTTGAGAATGACAGGGTCTGATTGTTCACTGACTGGGCACACCTTTAGCTCCCTTCGGTTGACAGTCCGTGGACCACCACTTCCATCTGCTTTCTCAATAGCATAGACTGCTCCCTCTCCTGGTCGGGATACAATCTTGTATACCGTTGATTGCCAGCCATCAGCAATACCTTGAGGATGGCTCCTTAGGTACACTCTGGTGCCAACTGTCAGTGGTCTCTCTTTAGCAGATTTGTCGTAGTGTGCCTTGCGATAAACTGCTTCATGTTCAAGTCTCTCCCCTGCTTTTTGGTAAGCCCATTGTAGAACCTTGGTGAGCTTAGCCAGCCAGTCTAGAAGCTGAAATTCTTCCAACTGTTCCCTGGGTTCCTCATTATCCCGCATTTCTCCCTCATCTTGGGTAGATTGGGAATAGACATGAGTGTGCTGGAGTTCCTCTGGCAACCGAGTAGCTCCCACTACCATACAACATCCATCAGAAGTATATGTCGCCTCTTGTGCAGTGTCGGGTGACGCATGGGGGCATCGAGAAAAACCATCAGCTACCTTGTTTGACGCTCCAGGTTTGTATTGTACATCAAAGTTGAATGCAGAGAGGGCGCCAACCCATCGCTGTTCCACAGCCCCTAGTTTCGCCGAGTTAAGATGAGCCAGAGGGTTATTGTCTGTGAACACTGTAAATGTACTCCCAATAAGATAGTCTCTGAATTTCTCTGAAATTGCCCATTTCATCCCCAGTAGTTCAAGCTTCATACTGGAGTATCTTTCCATGTTCTTCTCTGCACCTCTGAGCGTTCGACTGGCATAGGCAATTACCAAACGCTTACCATCTTGTCTCTGGAAAAGAACAGCACCTAGTCCCTGTAGACTTGCATCAACCTCGAGCTCAAATGGTTTTGTGAAGTCTGCATAGCCAAGCACTGGCGGTTGACACAGTTTCTCTTTGAGCTCCTCAAATGCCGCCTGGTGTTCTGGTTCCCATGCAAAGGGTATTGTCTTTCTTTCTTTCCTTCTCTCAACTTGGATGGCAACCAGACTGTGCAGGGGACCAGCAGTCTGTGAAAATCCCTTTACAAATCGTCGATAGAAAGAGCAGAACCCTAGAAAAGAGCGTAGCTCTTTCAGATTACTTGGTGTTGGCCAGCTCTTTACCACCTCTATCTTGTCCGGATCTGTCTGCACGCCCTCTCTGGAAACTTTATGGCCCAAATACTTCACTTCTGGACGGAAAAGCTCACATTTTGAGGGCTTGATCTTTAGGCCATGCTCACGAAGCCTGTCAAATACGCGGTCTAGTCTCTCGAGCTGTTCTTCAAAGGTAGACGAATACACTAAAATGTCGTCCAGATAGCACAAGACGGACGAGAAGAACTGGTCCCCTAGGCAAATTTGCATAAGACGCTGGAACGTTCCTGGCGCATTGCACAATCCAAAAGGCATCCGTACATATTCGTATAAGCCGAAGGGTGTTGTGAAGCTTGTCTTGTGCTGGTCCCTCTCATCCATAGCCACTTGGTGATAGCCCGACAAGAGATCAAGTGTCGAAAACCATTGTGCGCCATGTAACGCATCCATTGATTCGTCAATCCTTGGTATTGGATAGGCATCTTTCCTAGTTTTCTGATTCAATTTGCGGTAGTCCACACATAACCTCAATGAACCATCTTTTTTGCGAACCAATACAATTGGTGATGCATAAGGGCTTGTACTTTCCTTGATAACCTTTTTCTCCAGTAGCTTTCGGATATGCTCTCTAACTTCTTCCAGCTGGGATGGAGGGATACGTCTGTAAGGAAGCTTAACAGGCTCTTCGTCTACTGTTCTGATACGGTGGGTTACCGTTTCCGTGTGGCCCAAGTCCTCTTCTGAGGCAGCAAAGACATCACTATTTCGTAACAACAGTGCTTCTGCTTGTTGTCTCTGCTCCTCACTCAGTCCTTGCCACAGTAGTCCAGGTGTCTCTAGCAGTTTCATTGCACCTGTATCAGTTTGTTGGTCCCCACTTGCAACCATTCTTTGACACAGGACACTATTGTCATCGATCATCGATGCAAGTTGAAGAGATCCAATTGGAGTTCTGGTGTTTAAGAAGATATCCTCGTCTGTGGTATTGTATAATTGTACAGTTATTCTTCCGCTACACGAATGAGCTAGCGTCGGACTGAGGATGATTCCCTTCGGAGTTTGCACAATTTGGTCCACAATTACCGCAGTTTGGGTAGGACATGTTGGACCTGTCACCTCTATAGCTTGTATTGATCGAGCTGGGACTCTCACTTTCCCTCTTCCAGCTACACGAACAAGGCCCACAGTACTGTTCTTGTCGATCAACTTTTTGCTTGTGACAACTGATGCATCAGCTCCAATTACAGTTGCTAAGGTCTCAACTGGCAATTCTTGTAGAACATTCATTCCAAGCAGAATGGGATGTTTTGGTTTATGCGTTGTATTTGTTACTAGAATACCTCTTTCCCGAACTGCAATGCCAGCAATAGTCACATCAGCCTCAAAATATCCAGAATAAGGAATATCTGTCCCATTTGCTGCACTAAGAGAAATCCAGTTTAAGTCCTTCAGGGTCGATGGCGGAAATGATCGCTGGAAACAATCGGAAGTGATGGTTGTCACTTGAGACCCACAGTCTACCACACTAGTGAGTTCCACCCCATTAATAGATATGACACTCGTGGGGCAAATACCAATGAGCTTGTCTTGCTCTCCATTTCTAGAGCCCCTTCCAAATATCTCTGACGAGGCACCCAGGGCTTGGCTCTCAGCCCTGGGTGTATTCAGTTTCCCTGTTGCTGACTGTTTGACTGTCCAGCCCTCTGTGTACGTGGATTGCCCCCAGGATGAGGACTCTCACACTCCCTTGCATAATGACCCATTCGGTGGCATCGATGGCACTCAATCTTACTCTTGTCTAGAGGGGGTCTCCTGGCACTCCTGGCATTGTCCTGTCTCTCCTCTAACTGACTAAGACGAGAGTTGAAAATGCCCTGCTGTGCTCTCATCTTGTCAAGTACCTCTGTTTGGCCTTTGATCGCTGCAGTGAGCCCCTCTACCAGCTTTCCCATCTGTGCTGTGGCTTCGGCCTGGTAGGTGGTGCATTTCTTTTTGCGTGGATTGATGCCCTTCAGTTCTTCCTCATCCATCTCCACCGCCCAGTCTCGTACCTCTAGAAAAGACAATTCTGGCTTTTCTTTAGACAACCGCTTCACTTCTCTCCTGAGTACTGGGTCACTCAACCCATCTCTAAACTGTTCTTTGATGATATTCTTTGACTCAGAAGCTCCTGGTTTGCGTTGCAATCGAGTCGCAAATGCAAGTAAGGCATATGCGTACTGTGCCACAGACTCATCTTCATTTTGTACTCGGTTATATATCTGCCGCATCAGTTGACTAGCATTCAGTTTGTCCCCAAAAGCTTCCAATAAGATGTTCATTATTGACTCTGCATCCTTCTTTTCTCTATCTTGGCGATGTTGCACCTCCTGCCTTGCAGATCCTTCCAAGTGAGCTAGCACGTAGTCAATAGCACTCTCACCCGTCAGCTTTCGAAGTTTAATTCCTGCCCTAATGTCCTCCACAAACTCTGAGACCAACATGTTTTCAGTGCCACTAAAGGGCCTGATTTTCTTTTCCTTGGGAGGGAAATACACTTCCCGACTTTTCAGCTCCAATGACAGCTTTTCCAGCTCCTCCTTCATCTCTTCCATGGTCATCATCTTCCTACCCTCTTTTGTCTTGTACTCCTTGATCGTTACACACCTGGCCGAGCCAATAGTTCTCAGTTGTCTGAAGAGAAACCGCACCCCATCCGTACTACCAAATGTGAGGGTATCGACTCGAAGTCATAAATGAGACGAAGCAGTTGTTGCGGTTCTATTGGGTATGAGGCCAATCTTTATTTCATGCTGTTCAACTAACAAAAGAGGGTAGAAGACCCTTGACTGCACGAAGTTACTTCAGTTGCTGTAGAAAATTAAAAGAAACAAAAACTACAGTAAGTATTGCATCATTATGATCACAAATAATTACTTGCTAATTATCTGCTTTCCAGATCATCTTCCACATTATACAGTGTATGCAATTTAGTTGATACATGTACATTGTATATATATTGAGTTTACCTCAGCCTATGAAATTCATGTAGTAAATAGATCTGCAATGAAGGCCACTCCCTATTTATTACTTTCACATATATATAACACAATTCTCCAAATGAGTGAGCTATAATAATCATTCTATCAGCCTTAAGCAATATAGAAACATACTCCCAACTGATCACAATACAAGGCTTACCAAAAAGCAATGTCCTACCACGCCTTTCTAGCATTAATAGGCATAACTCAATTACTACCAGCATGCATCCTTCATGTAAATTAAAGTTAAATCTCCCTCTTCTTCACACAAATCATAATCTATCCAATTAAGCACCTAACATTAGAGAGTTAATTATATACTGTACTCACATATTAAGGTGTCCAAAACCAACTATAGACATCAAGAATATCAGGATGAGACATCAATTGTATCTTCATGTAGGCACAGCTACAACCAGTCTCATCTCTGCTCACTGCATGTATGAGCTTTAACCTGCATGCAGTGAGTGTATGTTCACTGGGGCAAATCACTCTTCTTTAGTTAGGTACATTCCTTTTACCCCTGACTAATTTGCATTATACAGAAAGAGCTATTTCTCATTCCCTCACACTAGGACTGAAACAGGGTTCCCCCTTCACAGCCCCTACGGATGCAAGCTAGGGTTGCATCCCTGGAGGGAGCCTGGCCGGCTAAAACTGTAGATTTTAGCCTCCCCTGAGTTTAACACCAATAAAAGATGTATACAAATAAGAAGTCGCATCCCCAGAGAGAGCCTGGCCGTCTAAAACTAACCTCCCCTGAGTTTATTACAAAGTTGGAAAACCAGGAGACCATTCTAGCCACTTGTTAATTTTGCTTTTGAGGCTTTCCCTTGGAGCAATTGGATTCATTATTCAATGTTTACTTATTTTTAATGAGATCAGCAGATTCATGTTAATATGATATTTTTAATTCCTCGAAACTATTTAAATTGCAACAGTTCAGATTCCATTAATTTGTTAAGACAGTGAGCTTGGCTTTTCTTTCTCTCTTGCACTAATTTTCTCCTCTTATAATGTGAAGCATGTTTCTTTGGTATCTCCAGGATTAGTAAACTTCGAAAATATTTGGACAGACAGTCTACAGAACGATTGATCCACGCTTTTGTGACTTCCCATTTAGATTATTGTAACGGATTGTACTTTGGCTTACCAGATTCCACCATTTCTCCACTCCAACGTATTCAGAACATGGCAGCCCGTCTCATTACCAAAACCAGAAAATATGAACACATAACTCCTATTCTTAGATCTCTCCATTGGCTACCTATTTTAACTCGCATTCAATTTAAGATTCTTTTGTTAGTATTCAAAATTAAACATGGTTATGCTCCATCATATTTAAACGACCTTCTCAAACCTATTGTTCCATCACGTTCATTACGGTCAACTACACATGCTAATTTCCAATACGCCCCTGGTCCCCGAACCAATACCTGTTACGTACTTTTGCCATTGCAGCCCCTAAATTATGGAACAGTTTACCGATTATTATTCGTCAATCCCCATCTGTAGAGTCTTTTAAGGCAAGTTTGAAGTATTTTTTGTTTACCGGTAATAGTAATTTATAGGGCAGTTTTAATTATCTGTAATGTTATTATTAGAATTATGTATTATTATTGCTGTATGTTTATTTTATGTTGTACCTTACTTGTATGTTAAGCGCTTAGAAACATTGTATTAAGAGCTTTATAAATGTAATTTATTATTATTATTTATTTTTCTCATTGATATTACTTGAAGCAGGTATTAGATTATTCTTATCCCATTCAGAAATATGTAATTGCTTAAGGAGAACAATGGTGATTTCATGCATACAGATGTCGCATTGTTAAGCCACATCATATATACCTGGCATAAAACTATTCATTCTGAAGTGCATAGAATTTGCACAAGAGTGCATAAATACATTAAAGATGGGAGCTCCCTAATATTCTAACAATCTATATCCTATAAATCATTATTTTGGAAGCACTTCAAAATGGGAAGTTTAAATGCCTTTTATTTAAATTTTGTTCTGCTTACGAGATGTTAGAGTAAGCATGTTTTAAATTTGATAAGTCAGGAATTGATTTTCTTTTCTCTATCCTATTAAATGTAATTTCCCATTATTTTCAACATAACATTTCAATTCTCTAAGACCTGCTTCTGAAACATGAAACCCTAGACAAAAGTTTAAAATTCAAATACACGCATTTTTGTATCTTTTTAAAATTCAATGTGCACAAAACACACAAAATGTATGTGTAACTCGTATGGAGCTTGATAGAAGCTACTGAATGTAGTTCGCCCCCTCAGATTAATTATGAGTGAGGAAGGAACGTTCACGTTTCACGTTTGCAACAGTGGTAATTAATTAAAGAATTTTTGAATAGTACAGAGAGTGGAACATAAAATGGCAGGTATTGGGAATTCACAGCACTGTAGAACATTCTTTCTGTTAGTTTAATTAATATTAACAGTGCCAACACACTTATATCAGCATTAATGATATGTAACATTTGTGATACTAGACTTCAGTTATTGTGCCAATTTCCTTTGTTTGTTGTGATACAAACAGTATTCAGTGACATCTAATTTTACAATTCATGAAACCAATTTTGAATTTCAGGAAGGAAGACGAACCTCTCTTTGTCCAAAAATATTAGATACAATCATAAAGCGGTTTAGACCAACCACAGTACTTTTAGGTTTAATGTACATGAAGTGATGTTAAAATGAATTAGATATAATCTACAAATTAAAGTTTATTTAACGCTACATTATTAAAAACTACATTAAACTACATGTTTACTAACCTAGTAAACCTACATTATATTATAAACTAATCTAAATAACTAATGTATTTAACCTATATTAACGTAAATTAACATCTATTAACTCTTTATGCGCCACTTAAAAAACCCCCCTGTGCCACATTCTTTTAGGGTCACACATTTCGAGGGAATCTTTATTGACTCTGCTGAATCAAGAGGCTATAACTCTTCACTGGATGATCATGATGAAAAATATTGTGCAGCAAAGTTGTAGACCGGAAAACGTGCTTTTCGATGAACCGTCATTTGTTATATTTTGAATTATCATTTTTATAATAATCATAATTATATAATGTTTAATTTTTCTTATTTACGGCAGTTTTTTATCCCTCTAGAATTTCTTATTTAGCAATGATAAGACATCTTCAAATCGAATCTATTAGAAAGGTGGACTTCTTACCTTTCTTTACATACCTTGCTCAAGTATTCTAACAATTCAGAAGGTTAGTATTTAGGTTGTTGAAGAAAAGAAGTTCAATAGGGAGAGACTTGAAAGTACCCCGCTCAGCCACCCTTGACAATGGGCTAATCTGCCCATTGAAATCCCTATTACCCCAGGTTATTGTCAATGTCCGGTTTAGCGGGGCATGAAAAGGGACGTCGTGGGGATGTTTTTCTTTGTTGTGCCATGATAAGTCAATAAGAAATAAGAGAATGTTATTGATTTTGCCCACTGGTATGAGCGTGTAAAAATGGTATAGGCATAATATATTATATGTGATATACATGACATAATCAGCATCTTATTGAAATGTCTCATTATGAATGTTCACCGCATCTGTTCTCTCACCTTCTTTACCCCTCAATAAAATTGATTTCAAGTACATTTATCACAGCCATAGATATACAAAGAAAGAATGAATCAATCTTAAAATATAAACTATATTGCATTGTTTTCCATTTACTTTATTGTGAGAGAGCTTATTATCAGAAATGATTGACGAGTGGAGTATGCAATGAATAAAATATGGAGAACGGACGTGAGAGACATTATGAGAGAGAAATAGTGATATGAAATGAAAGGACTTTACTGTGAATAAAGATTATAAGAGAAAGAGATAAAGATGACGGCAAGACAGGATACATATTGATACGAAAATAACAATAATAATGAGATAGAGATGACGGAAAGAAAGAGAGTAAACACTGATAGCATAAGAATGAATAAAGATAATAAGAGAAAGATATAGAGATGACGGCAAGACATAGGGTACATATAGATAGGAAAATGATAATAATAATAAGATAGAGATGACGGAAAGAAAGAGAGTAAACACTGATAGCATAAGAATGAATAAAGATAATAAGAGAAAGATATAGAGATGACGGCAAGACATAGGGTACATATAGATAGGAAAATGATAATAATAAAAAGATAGAGATGACGGAAAGAAAGAGAGTAAACACTGATAGCACAAGAATGAATAAAGATAATAAGAGAAATATATAGAGATGACGGCAAGACATAGGATACATATTGATAGGAAAATAATAATAATAATAAGATAGAGATGACGGCAAGAAAGAGAGTAAACACTGATAGCATAAGAATGAATAAAGATAATAAGAGAAAGATATACAGATGACGGCAAGACATAGGGTACATATAGATAGGAAAATGATAATAATAATAAGATAGAGATGACGGCAAGAAAGAGAGTAAACACTGATAGCATAAGAATGAATAAAGATAATAAGAGAAAGATATAGAGATGACGGCAAGACATAGGGTACATAATTATAGATAGGAAAATGATAATAATAATAAGATAGAGATGACGGAAAGAAAGAGAGTAAACACTGATAGCATAAGAATGAATAAAGATAATAAGAGAAAGATATAGAGATGACGGCAAGACATAGGGTACATATATATAGGAAAATGATAATAATAATGAGATAGAGATGACGGCAAGAAAGAGAGTATTACACTCATAGCATAATAATGAATAAAGATAATAAGAAAAAGATATACAGATGACGGCAAGACATAGGGTACATATAGATAGGAAAATGATAATAATAATAAGATAGAGATGACGGAAAGAAAGAGAGTAAACACTGATAGCATAAGAATGAATAAAGATAATAAAAGAAAGATATAAAGATGACGGCAAGACAGGATACATCTTTCTTTCATTAGTTTTATTCATTCTTATTCTATCACTGTCTACTCTCTTTCTTGCTGTCATCTCTAGCTCTTTCATTAATTTTTATTCATTCTTATTCTATCAGTCTACTCTCTTTCTTGCTGTCATCTCTATCTCTTTCTTTCATTATTTTTATTCATTCTTATTCTATCACTGTCTACTCTCTTTCTTGCTGTCATCTCTATCTCCTTCTTTCATTTTTTTTATTCATTCTTATTCTATCAGTCTACTCTCTTTCTTGCTGTCATCTCTAGCTCTTTCATTAATTTTTATTCATTCTTATTCTATCAGTCTACTCTCAGGGAACACTTTTATCACTAGAGTCTTCGTCACTGCTCGATTCGTCGGAATCAGAGTCCATGCTCCATGCTTCCATAGTAACAAGATCTCGAGCCTCCTCTACACTAAACACACGTTGACGTTTTCCAGCAGGTGCCATCGTAACATCAGTAAAAAAAATCCAAAGAAAACCGCTAAATACACGGTAATTTCGAATGTAACACTATGAAGAAAAACAGTTTACCGGAAAGTGTGCGATGTATACAATGTAAACAATAGTAAACGCAACGCGTGGCTACACACTGCGAGCGGTATTATGAATGTCTAATTGACTCGTATACATCTGTGCAAAAATGCGAAGTTGGCACGCCTACGTCCGTGCAAATCGGCGAACAAAGCAAACAAAGAGTTAAATTAATATCAAATTACATTAAACGCTATCAAACTATACTTAACTACTTTAAACTTTATTAAACTACATGTATGTTAATATATTCAGAACTGTAGGTGGCTTATACCACCAAAGATTCTGATATTTCTGGACAATGTCAATCTCGTCTTACTTCCTGAATTCAAAGGGGGTTCATGAAATGTGAATTTAAACATCATGGAACATCTATACCAGGATGAACAGTGAAAAAAACCAAACCTGATTAAAATCTTGTATGCCACAGTGCAGTTTTGGATACACTTGGTATATGTGGCGGCAACGCACAATGTAAACTATAATTTCCAGACTAAACATATCAGTTGTTGAATAGAAATAATCAAATTCAAGTTGGGAATTGTTTTCCAAGATTCGTTGCAGGGTATTTCTTGTCCTTGTAAGTGTATTTGTCACCAAAGCATTTCTTAAACAGAAATCAAGCAAAACGTACCCCTTGTAGTGTAGAGTCAAGTGTGTCAAATGAGTATTAAATCAGAGCAAATGTAGAAGATTTTTTGTAGAACTAATTAACAGTTTTCAGTGCGACCGAAAATATTGGAATCTGGTCAACTAGATGGTCCGTTATGATTACGTTATCCTATTATCATGGAAAATATGACCAATGATCTGATCAAAATGATGATTTAAAAAAGGTATGCTATCCTATCATTGAGTGACAGAAAATAAGATCAATAATCTGCTTGACTCAATGGATTATTATGAGTACGCTATCATATTACTGATTTGTGTGGTGAATATATAATTAACCAAAGTTTAAACTGTTTAAAAAGTGAGTAGTGGAACAGGGCTATAGGCCAGTATAAAGAGCATTGTGTTGAAGATAAGAGTAGTGAAATATCAACATTCTAAATCTAATGAAACTAAGAGATATTATTTTGATTACTGATAGTATTTCACTTGATGAATCATAACCAGATTATTATGACACGCCCACGCTACCATATTACTGATTTGTGTGGTAAATATGTGATTTACTGAAGTAAAAACTGTTTAAAAAGTGAGTAGTGGAACAGGCAAGTATAAAGAGCATTGTGTTGAAGATAAGAGTATTGAAATATCAACCTTCCCAATCTAATGAAACTTAGAGATATTATTTTGATTGCGGATAGTAATTCACTTGATGAATCATAACCAGACTATTATGAGTAGGCTATCATATTACTGATTTGTATGGTAGATATGTAGTGTACAGAAGTATAAACTGTTTAAAAAGTAAGTTGTGGAACAGGCAAGTATAAAGAGCATTGTGTTGAAGATAAGAGTATTGAAATATCAACCTTCACAATCTCATGAAACTTAGAGATATTATTTTGATTGCGGATAGTATTTCACTTGATGAATCATAACTAGATTATTACGAGTACGCTATCATATTACCGATTTGTGTGGTAAATATGTAGTTTACAGAAGTATAAACTGTTTAAAAAGTGAGTAGTCTAGTGGAACAGGCAAGTATAAAGAGCATTGTGTTGAAGAGAGAGTATTGAAATATAAAACATTTCTAATCTAATGAAACTAAGAGATATTATACAACACCTACGTGGATCCTTGTCATTTGATTGGAGGATTGTTGGTCACATGATATTCAATAGATGTTATATTGCACGGTCGTGCATTTTTGGTTATATGCGCCGTGCATTTTTGGTTATATGCAGACTGCGTACCTCTCAGCCGTGCGCGCGCGTATCCCTGCGTGTATCTGACGCGAAGGCAATCTGAATGTAATCGAGAAGGCTTGACTCCAACTTTAATTTATCTTTAATATAAGGAGTAAAGCATAATTTGTTGATTCAAGTTCTATTAGATCTTCTTCGATGTTGTATAAAACAAATAATGAATGTTTTTCATTCGTTCAATGGTGCAAATATTTTCATTCGTTGAAAGATTAACAATAATTCTATTCAACTCGGCTGACGCCTCGTTGAATAGAATGTTAATCTTTAAACTCATGAAAATATTCGCACTATTGAACTCATAACCATTCATTATTTGTATATTATTTAGATTACGGATAGTATTTCACTTGATGAATCATAACCAGATTATTATGAGTACGCTATCATATTACTGATTTGTGTGGTAAATATTTAATTTACTGAAGGATAAACTGTTTAAAAAGTGAGTAGGGGAACAGGCACATGTTGAAGATAGACCTTATTGAAATATCAACATTCTAAATCTAATGAAACTAAGAGATATTATTTTAATTACTGATAGTATTTCACTTGATGAATCATAACCAGATGCCCAAGTGTGAGAGCCAATTGCAACCCACATGCTTCAGTAAATCTGCTTTTCATTCATCCTCCTGCTTCCCCATAAAAGCTTACTAGATTAATACAGATATGCCTGAAGGAACTCAGCAATTCAGATTTTGAACTAGGTTTGATTGAACTAGGGTTGAGGCTATTTGATACAAGTTGACCTGTTTGAGGTAAGTATCATATGCAGGAGGTTCATGGTCTGCCATACCTTGCTGATGATCTAGGTCTTTCAGCATGCACTTGTAACTTTTCAATTTTATGTTTTATTTTTGATAGTCATTACCGCTAAAGCCGTCTGCCACCGTTGAGCTTGATGAAGGAGCTATGGAATTTCAACTGCTCTACCACTAGCTCCATCTATCACCTGCATGTGAGTATATTAAACCAGATCAAACAGCCATATAGGGAAGCTTTTTTGTTGTTTAATAGGCTACGAGGGATACAGAAGAACATCCTAATTGAGCTAGAGTAATGCCGGTTCTAGGCTGCAAACTTTGCTTTAATAATCAATGCCTTCTGGGGCCAACACTGAAATACACGTCCTGAGATGGCGCACAATAGACTGCCAAATTTTAGCATTTTTTTCATGAAGGCTGTCATCAGTCCAGCTGTCCATTTTACAAACATGTAAAAATTAAGGAGTTTCACTGATCAGTGATGGGCTATGTCTTACTGGACGGACTACCATTGTGTTTAGCTGCTCATCATATTCTGAGC
Source organism: Strongylocentrotus droebachiensis (assembly GCA_035222895.1). NCBI lineage: Eukaryota > Metazoa > Echinodermata > Echinoidea > Camarodonta > Strongylocentrotidae > Strongylocentrotus > Strongylocentrotus droebachiensis. Next base: position 119,127 of record JAVYIG010005010.1, read on the forward strand.
TAGAAATTTGGAGCCGGGATGTGATGCAAAATCAGTGTGATCCATTTGCAATGTATCATTTTGATCATCTGATTTTGAAACTGACCCTGCCCAACCCTTTGTTTTTCCTCTTTGAGGGAGTGTCAATCTTGGTGACATAAAGAGTTGCCTGAGTAATAATCCCTGTCTCTCCCGTCACTTCACTACACTAGACCTAGTCAGTGTGACGCCAATAATTGATGATTTAGCAACTGAAAATATTTGAGTAAGAAGAAGCTTATGTGCCTTTTAATTGACAAGGTGTAGCTACAATAGAGAAGAGAGAAATGGAGGATAATGTCTAGAATTGTCTCTACTTTGAAACATGGTCTCTACTTTGAAACAAAATTCAAATTCAAATTCAACAGTTTAAGGGATGAAAAAAGATTCAATTACCCCCCCCCCCCTAAATCTTGGGAGGCATAGGTTTCAATTGCCCCAATCAATCAATGAACAAGTTTAAATGCCCCCTCCCCCACATTCTTCTTGGGATTGCAACAAAAATCAATCCTTTCCCAAATCAATGTTTGGGTGCAAATGTTTAAACCCCTACTATATTGGGATGAAGAAGTATTTTGGGTTACTAAAACTTTCAATCCAAAATCATCTTGGATTGCACAAGTTTCCGTTCCCCTTCAATCTTGGGATGCACAAGCTCCAATATCCCACCCCCATAAGAAAAATCCTCCTCATTCTCCAATCAATGTTGGGGTGCATATGTTCCAACCCCCTAACCATACTGGGATGTAGTAGTTCAATTATCCCCCCATCACCTAGGATTTTTGAATGGAAAAGTTCCCCTTCCCCAACTGTCTTGGGAGATGTAAAAGATTTAATTACCCCCTTGCCCTAAATCTTGGGAGTCTCAATTGCCTTCCTCCTTCTCAATCTTGGAAAACATAAACTTTCAATCCCCTATCCAGCTTGGGGTTGAAAAATGTCAATCTCCAATCCCACCCCCCCCCCCCAAAAAAAAAAAAACAACAACAACAACAACACAGAACAGGGCATTGTGCTTAATGATGTTAATTGGGCAGACTCTGCAACATCAGAAAGCCAGAAATAGATTCAATCTTGCTTGCAAACACTATTGATATATCATGGTATACATTATGTACAGGTTTTCAAACTTAGTCTTCTTGGAGCACTACGTAGTTTACTGTGAGGCGGAAGAGAAAGAACTCATTCAGTATGCAAACTGATCATTATATTTCTTTTAGAAGGAAAATATCAGCTAGTTCTAAAGATGGATGTGCTAATTCTTAATAATCCTGATGTACTTTGAATGTTTGCTAAGTGGGATATTATAATTCTTTCTGTATAAAGTGAATGCATACTATGTGAATCTACAGCAGCTGAATTATGCAATATCACATGCTGTCACTTGCTCTCCTAACTCCATGCGTCTGCCAACGGCCCCCTCCCCCCCCCCCCATTTAACTTGGGGTGAATACATTTTGATCATCCCCCAATCATGGCCGTGATGCATACATTCCAATCCCCAACTAACTTTCGATACAGAGGTTCAATCAATATTGGATGCATAACTTTTCATCTCACTCCCATTCACTACGGGTTCTAATATTTACTGACCCCCTCCCCCTTAGCTCTTCCCTCATCATTTTGAGATTGTAAAATGTCAATCCCCCTCAATATTTGGATTTTGTAAAGCGAAGGTTTCCATCCTCTGTCTTGGGATGAAAGAGATTCAACTCCCTCCCCCCTAAATCTTGGGAGGCATAAGTTTTAATTACCCTATCCCTTTTTCATCTTGGAACACATGAACTTTCAATCCCAAACCATCTGGAATTGCTTAAGTTTCCACCCCTTCAAACTTGGGATGCACAACCCCCCCCCCCCCCTCAATCCATCTTGGGGTGAATATAGTTCAGTGAAATAATCATGACATGCAACATCAGGAACAATATTGATATGTCTTGGTATACGTACAGGATTTTTAAAGTATTAAGATGTTCCTGATAGTCTTTTCTGAATAACAGCAAAAATATGAATGTAATTGAAGAAAAAAATTGCTGAGGGTGAGAGCATGAAGCTTGAGAAAGTGTTGGACAAATATGAGGAATATTGCATGCTGAAACGAAATCTGACGTATGAGAGACATAGATTTTTCACAAGATCTCATTGCATGAGAGTTAGTGTTGATCAGTACGCAACAGAATTGCGGAGTCATGCTCAGTCATGTGAGTTTTCCAGGACAGAATTATCCGTGGTATATTTTAGACGATGGTCTAAGAGAACGTTTGTTGAGGCGAGATGATCTCACATTGGATTAAACGTTGCAAGTATGCGTGCGGCTGACAAAACTTGAACGCAGGCACAAGCGTTGAGTTCCGCAGGGGAAAACACCTCGATCCCGGTAAATTCTTTCAGCAAGACTAAGAAGAAATTTCCTGGTTTAACGTCAACACCTCAAGGTCGTACTAACGAAGCATGTAGCAGGTGCGGAAATAGTCCAGAATCTGCACGGTCCTTTATAATTTCCCTACACACTTGATTCAAGCCGTCGAAGATGGCGTTATCAACAAACTCATAATTATGCTCACAAGCCCAGCCTGAAGTGATCACGCCATCATCGGCTGGGAGCAAGTAGGGAGAGGTAGCGTTACGAGGTGGAGATCATAATAAAATAGGGCAGAATCTGGACTAGTGCGGAAACTGACATAGCAAAGACAAATGTCCCGCACAAGATCAAACATGCAAAACCATTTTGCTAAATGGTGTAGAACCCAGTAGCCAAGGTCAATGAACTGCAGCACTTTTGGAGGTAGATTCAGAAGGTTTCCTGATTTGCTCTGTCCGAATCGAAAGAATACAAGGAAGAATGGACAGTCAATTAACTAGTCCATGACCAGCTGGTTGAATTCAAGATTGTTACTGGTGCTCTTCCTGAGACCGTCTTTCACAATTTGAAACCAAAACCAAAGCTGCAAAAAGCCAAATTGAAGTTGACAGACTAAATATGAAACAGCTATCCCGGTCAAATGTCGTTGTTTCGTACAAGTTGAGTACAAAGGGATCAAACACAGTGTGCCCTGTCTAGTCATTCCTGGAAATCGTCAGCCGTAGGATTACGGACGAGCAAAGAATTGACTCTGGTGAAACAGGTATATCATGTTGAAACACAAACTGAACAAGGAACGTATAAAAGTGTAGTTCAAGACTATCAAGATGTATTTTTAGGTTTAGGTTGTCTTCCTGGTAAACACCACTGCATTGAGAGAAAACGCACATTCTGTTCAACATGCATGTTGCAAAGTTCCATTTCCACTTCAAACTAAACTCAAAGACGAGTCAGATAAGATGGAATGAATGAACTTAATCACACCAGCTGATGAGCCAACTGATTGGGTTTCTTCTCTCATGTTGGTGATGAAAAAAAACGTTCAACTCAGAGTCTGTCTAGATCCAAGAGACCTGAACCGAGCAATCAAAAGAGAACACAATCAATTGCCATCAAGAGCTGAAATAGCTGCACATTTTGCAGGGGCCAAATTAGATGCGTTTAGTGGTTTTTGGCAGATCCAACTAGATGACGAAAGCTCCAAACTTTGTACATTCATCACGCCATACAGAAGGTACAAGTTCTTGAGACTACCTTTTGGTATTTGTAGTGCTCCGGAAATCCCAGAGCTGTCTAACAAGTTAGCAGCGCTGAGACATCTACTTGACAAAAAGAATGTGTGGACATGGGATCATGCACAATAAGATGCATGGAATCAGCTGACACAAGCTCTGATACAAGAGCCAGTTCTACATTTCTATGACTGCAAGAAACCAACCGAGCTGTCAGCAGACGCATCAAAGGATGGTATTGGTGTAGTGCTACTACAGCAATATTATCAAAATCGTGTTTCGATCGCATATGTATCTAGATCAATGACTGATGCAGAGACTAGATATGCACAGATTGAGAAAGAACTACTGGCAATCACATATGCATGTGAAAGATTCCATCAATACATCTATGGACAACAAGTAGAAGTGGGGACTGATGACAAGCCACTTATTCCACTGTTTCTCAAGTCACTGGGTGACTGTCCCCTATACATTCAAAGGTTACTTATTAGGGTACAGAGATATGATCTCAAGGTCTTGTACATGCCTGGAAAGTACATGTATACTGCTGATACGTTGTCCAGAGCAGTAGATCCAAAGGCCGAGTTGATCGAATGCTGAATCAGAGGAAGATATCAGAGTCTCATAGATGCTATTGTCAAGAGCATGCCAGTTACATCAAACAAACAAAATCAAATTGTCGAAGAGACAAAGAAAGATGATCAACTGCAAGAGCTGCTAGGCATCATCAGAGATGGCCAGAAACGAAGCAGCAATGTCCAGTTAGAGTCAGGGAATACTGGAACATCAGGAGTGAACTCTCTGAAGCAGATGGCATCATCTTAACTACATCTAAGCCAGAACCAGAAGCGAACAAGTTAGTAAACCGCCAGATCGCTTGCGTAGTTCTTAGCTTAGAGTAGCCAAGGCATTGATTAATAGTAGTCTGTCTCATAGACATCACTTTCTCATCAGATGAGAATAAAAGGCCTGCCAGCTTTCAAGGTTGAACCTCTAGCAATTTGGGATGATGCTTTTTTTTTATTGTTCAATAACATGAATTTCATACAAGATACTGCAATAATTCAGCAATTCAATCTGATTTTTTTCCCTTTAGGTTAATAAAAAGTGCCTTGTTTTGTAGAGATGTATTCTCCATGTACAATCATGCACAATTATGTTTGACATGTGTACATGAGTACCTGAAATGCACCACACTCACCCTCATCATAATGTTTCTAACCCATGTAGGAATTGAATTGTCTAGATTTACATGTCACGGTTCTCAATGATGGTGACAGAGTGGCCACATGCTGGACAGATGCAAAGAAAGTGCATGGGTGAAGAGGATTATAAGGAAAGGACAAGAAGGAAAATAATAGGAAGGAAGAAGAATGGAGAGGGAAAATAGGAGGTAGGATATCCTAAGTAAAGGCCAAGAAGAAACGAAACTCTTCAACAGATATCTGGACAACACTCACCCACGTTCTCCTTAATGTTCCGCTTCAAAGTTGACTCTCCCAAGTGTGGTCCATGATCTGATGATGCAGAAAGAAGCCCTTGTCTGAATTCACTGACTTCTCTCCTGGAAGCTGGATGGCACCTAAATTACTCTGACTCATCAAACAAAAGGTTAGGTACTGAACTGATGGTACAAGTTTCTAAGATCCAATATGATAAGAGTCATGTTTTAGCATTTGCCTGTTATTCACCAAAATTATTTTGCTCCCATCCCTATAATATTGTAGAAGCTATTTGTACTTACCTGATCAGCCCCTGCCCCACCCTATCTCCCCCACCCCATCCCGATCTCCCCTCCCTTATAAACCCTCTATCTCGCTAGCTCTCTATGTCTCTCTCTCCCTCCCTCTCTCTCTACTTCCCTCCTCTCTCCCGTTCTCTCCCTCTGTCTCTTTCCCATCTCTCTGTCCCCCTCTCTTTTCCTTTCTCTCTTCTCTCTCTTCTCTCTCCTCTCTTTTCCCACTCTCTCTCTTATCTCTCTCTATATCCCTCTCCCTAACTCTATATCTCCCTGTCTTTTTATCTCTCATCTTTCTCTCTTCCTCTCCCTTCATTACCCCCCCCCCCCTAACTCTCTATCTCAGCTAGTCTCTGTGTGTGTCTCTTTTCAGGTCCCCACCCCCACCTATCCGGGTAGCTCGCTATATCTGTCCCACTTTTTAGATAGTATCTCTCGTTATGAAAGACGGAAATAAATTGATGTCCCAATATCCTATGTATATATTGTTGTCAGAGAATGAAGTAAAGCGATGGCCTAATGTGTTTTATCATTCCTTTAGAATGAAATGATGGGATGGCCTAATATGCTCTACATTCTCAGAGAATGATGGATGTCATAATGTGCTCCACATTCTTAGAGAATAATGGGATGTCATAATGTGCTCCACAATCTTAGAGAATGAAGGGATATGGCCTAATATGCTCTTATCATTCTTTGAGAATGAACAAGGACTAAATGAATTAAAAGAAGGAATGGCCCTGTCCAGTGCAAGAGGCATGGTGATCGGGCATATTGGTGTTGAATCCTTTCAGGTCTTTGAAAGTACCGGGTCCTGATAGGAGGAGTACAGACCAAAAGTCTTCATTCTTACAGAATGAAGTAAAAGGATAATGCAATTCTCTATCATGTCAAGAGAATGATTTGAAGCAATGGCTCCCAATATGTTATATCATTAAAACAATTCTGGTGACACATTCAGATTTATTTGTTGAATGAGACTCTTGACAACAGTGATGGCAGGCTTCATCAGATGACTGGTGGTGATGAATAGGTGTAGCTGCGAGAATGGCAGTCTGAGAAAATGGGCGAATGGGAATATACATAGAAAATAATGATCGTGCGACGTGGTGAATCAAGTCATATTCTGATTCAGTTTGTAATTAGCCTCTCTAGTCCAGCAAGTTGGTTGTTATCCATTGCCTAGATGTGACTTATCTTCCAATTGATGGTGTGATTATTCCATTTGACATGGTCACTGAGAACTTTCAATGTAGTCTTCCTGAATCTTGCTGACATTTCTGCTTCGTGTCAAATATCTGTCTTTTCCTAAAACTTTAGCTGGACTCCTTTTACAGTCGGTGAAAAGGAATGTGATGCATCACTCTGCTTATCCTGAGGACACATCATTAATCCACAAGGTTTGAAGAGAGGAGGCTTGGAAGTGTACTTCTTGAAGATAGGCTGCATTGCATGCCTCTAATTCTCTCTACGTACAGGATGAGTGAGGATGGTTACCTTAATTTCCCCTTTGCCTGATTGGTAGGTTGTTGTTGAGAGGTGGCTTGGGATTCATCTGCTCTTCTGTTCTCTTGAGGGTCTGATCTGGGTAGATCTGATGCTTTGTGTCATTGCTGACCATGCTGATTTGTTGATGCTGTAATTTTGCTAATTCTGTCTCCCTTGGGATATCTACAGATTCTTATGCTTTGTTGAATAACTCATTTGGCGATGTGTTGAAAAGGTCTTGAAACGTTGATGAGAACACAGAGATCTTGTGAAGAGGATGAATCCTTGATGGTGTTATCTGAGTAAGCTCACAATGAAATCCTTTCCTTGGTTTGCAGCATCATCCTCCCCTTGGTTCTTTTTATTGGATTCTTCAGATTCAGATGAAAGGAAGTAAACTTATTATTTAGACCGTAGTCTGAACATGTCAATCCATTTTGTTTCCTTGAAGAGAATTATCTTCTATGCATATTCCCATTATGTCGACCGGTAGGACTGCCACTCTTCCATCTACGGCTAAGCTTCACTGCCACTTCTCTGACAAGCCTGCTGTCTCTTGAAGCCATGAATCTCGACACAAGAAAATATATTTGAATACGGAGTCACAATATTTGGCCTAATCAACTCAATGATCCTCTTCAATGCTGCTTCATCATTCTTACAGATTGAACTGAAGGATATGGCATAATGTGTTCTACCACTCTTGGAGAATTATGTGACAGGATGACCTGATAGGATATGCCATTGCCTGGGAGAGTACAAGATAACTTTACCTCTCGGGTGTTTAACATCTTAGGATGAGCAGGTGTAACACTACTACTTTCCTATTTCCTCCTGCTCTTTTTTGGAGAGTACATTGAAGTGCGAACATGCACAGGTGCTTGCTCTTCCACATGAGCCCTTCATTCAATATCCTATCTGTAGGATGAAGTGTTTTTCAATTCCTATCATTACATAGGCCGAGTCTATGGAAATAAGGGAGGGTCCTAACAATAATAAACTAAGGCTTCAGTCATCTGCCTGGGTTGGATTGGAATCCATGATCATTGATTTGACAGGCAGACACTCTTCTGACTGAGCTGAATTGGTCACTCATTTCATAACGACCTGTTGCACTTCCAATTGGCCATAAGGCATGTAGGATAATATTTGTGAGACTTGTAAGGTATTGTCAGTACAAAGTGTTCATTGAGAATGTGCAATTGAATACCTTCATGCAATGTCCTGTATATAAGGCTTTTGCTTATGCTTACAATAATCCTTCTTGTCTCTGGTACAATCGGCAGGCCCCTCATGAAAAGTCAACCCTGTTTTTAAATGAAAAGTGTGCTCATCAACAGCTGTACATTTTAGGATCAACATGTGAAGTACAAGCTTTATTAGTTGTTTATTTATTTTATTATTTTGTATTTATGTTATTATTATTTTGGCATCACCTGTGCCTGGGTTGCGAAAAAGCGAACTGATTCACTGTAACCTCGGGGTATCTCCTCCCGGTATAACTGATTGGAGGTGTGCAGGTGGACTACTACACCTTGGTTCCCCCCTACTCTTATACCAATATTTCAGTGGGTCCTTAATGTGCAAAGGTGGTGACTCTCCTCTACACAGAGCCTCCGTCCATGTGCATGGAGTGTTTTCCACTTAACATAGCCTGCGGCAATGAAACAATGGGAGGGGCACGTTAACACACAACGCAGGCTTCAGTCATCAGTCTGGGTTGGATTTTAACCCAAGATCTTTGGTTCAACTGGCAGACGCTTTACCGACTGAGCCAACTCGCCTCCCCAATTAAAGGGATCCGGTAACTTTGTCTCCTTGATTTAGCTCATGCTGCAATGATAATTATAAGCCTTTAGGTCAGTCAGGAACCCCATGATTTTTACAAGCTGATCGCCTGTCTGATTATCAAGATATATTTGATTGGAATTACAAATTTTGAAAAACGTTTGCCAAACGGTTTTCATAACAATACAGTCTATTGGGTCACTCAAAGATTTTTACTTTTTTGAGGCACTTCTTGATCATTTTGAAGCGCGATTTTTTTTAGGGCTTCAATATTACACGATATCACAGGCACTGATAACACGTAGGGCCGTGCATCTCAGATTTAACAATGTTAAATGATGCCTTTAAGACAATCCTTATAGAATGGAGTAGCATGCACAGGTAAGTAGCTGGAGGGACACCTACCAAATTATGCTCGGGATAAATGTTCTTGTCAGTTTGTTTATCTGCATTCTGAGCACATCAAGGTGTATTGGTCTTTCACACCTGTCTACCAAAAGTGTCTGTGAACCTTCAGTCGCATGTGGAGTTTCACAAAGCCAGTGAATCAGTTGTATCTGTGTACTGATCACAATGTAATGTACTGTATCCAGGTTCATCATATTGTTGATAATTACAGGTGTCTTCCAAGCCTCAGACTCGTGAGAATTTTTGCAAAGCGTTTGAATCAGTTTCATCTAACTGTAATAGATCTGCATGCTGATTACCATTTACACTTGAGATCTTTGATCTACATTGTAAGCCTCATGCATAGTCATCAGGACTTTAACAAATCATCTCATCTGATTTGGTTCATGCTAACAATCATCAATGTCCTCAAACTTTTGAGCACTTTCTCAATGATAGTGAATCAAATATAGTGAATCTAATATAGTGACCAAATCCGATTTATGCAATGTGTATGCTGATAATAATTGGTGTCATGTAAGCCTTATACCTACTAGGACATTCCACAATAAATACACATCATTGTGTTGGATCGTTTGATAGTCATTTCTAAGCCTCAGATTCATTAGGAGTACCACAAAGCTGGTTAATATCAGTTTTATTTGCAATTTTGCATTTGTATATTCTAATAAGCATCTAGTTGTATCTGAACTCTTGTCCTTATCAATATAGAAAGAGACAAGATTGGAGCTCATCTCTCTGTGTTCAATTTGAATATATGAAAAGACAATTTGCAGTCACATCATATGCCCCCTTCTAGTCGGTGGTTACAGATGCAATGAGGTTAAATTGCATTAATAAATTAGCCTTGATTTTGACCATGCATCTCAAGCTGTTCTGGGATTGCTTTGTAACAGTGAGATACCTTGCGAAAGGATGTATGCTAATATAGCCTTCACTTCACAAACTGCGGATGTCTTCGATCACACAGTGGAAACATCTCAAGCAAGTGTTATCAATTCATAACAATCAATAGAGTTGATGAATGTAGATTGTTTAAAAAATCTTATTAAAAAAAAAAACTTTTCTAACTTGGTGCTCTAATTATATTTCACAATTAAATTGGTGGCCTGCAAATATTGCAAAAAGCCTCTGGTTATAGAAAGGAATGGTATTTAGTAAGGGAGGAAAGAAGAGAAAGTAAAGACCTACCAACACAAAGCTATGTATACTTACCGTTTTGCAGGCATATGTAGAATGCATTTTCATGTTTTGGGCTTTCCCTACCCCCAAACTCGGCCAAAATATATATAAAAATGTGCAGGACATGTTTGGTGTTGTATTCTACATACCTAAAAGACCTCTACATTAATTCCTGCGAGAAACTTTTTGGACAGGCAAAAAATGCTAAATAACATGCTTATCTTACCATACTGACTCCATGAAACTTGCTTCTCATCTGTCCAGTGTCGAACCAGATGCCTGGGTCTTCATAATTCAAGTGTCAAACAGTTTCCATGAGAGTTGTCAGTGATTCCAAACAAAAGCTTCCTTCAACATCATCTTCACATGGATCACACTGTGGAAGAGACAACCTTGAAAACCAGAACAAAAAGGAGGACATGGGTTCGAGTGTCCAGATACCTGAAAAGAGGTTAGTAACTGCTTGGTCTTTAAGTAGGATATGGAAATAGAAAGAGATAGAGAAAGAGTGAGAAAGAAAGACAGAGAATTGAAAGAGTGGGAAAGATATATATATATATATATATATATATATATATATATATATAGAAAGAGAGAAAGAGAGAGAGAGAGATGAAGAAAGTGCGAGAAAAAAAAAGTTGAGATAGAAATGAAATAGGTATATATGAGGTAGTGCCCAATCTTACCCTGTCCAGAGCCATAGACAATGAAGTGCTGGTAAAGCACTCAAATGTGAAGAAGTCGTCGTCTACATGGTCAAAATTAAGACTTTAAAAAGAAGCCTGGTAAGTTTGGTGATAAGCAGAAGGATGCAATCAAACTAAAGCAGCCTTGGTGTTGGAAAAATACAGACCTTCAAAGTCCAATTTAGATCAATATATAACATATTTTGATAAATTATTGCAAGAACTTTCCAAGCAAAAACACAAACAAATCTATCTCCTTATAGACTATAATTTTAATTGATTGAAAATTCCTTCAAATAGTATTATTATTTTAATGAACATAATTGCGTCACATGGCTTTTACATTCAAACTAATCTACCAACCCGAGTAACCAACTCATCTCTTTCTAATATTGACAACGTATTGATGAATGAAAATGATATTTTCCAGGTGTGTTTGTATTCTTCAAATACTGATCACATGCCAATTCTCTGCTATAAGAGGGGTGTCTATAAAACCTTATACTTACAGGAAAATCAATGATTTAATGGTTACAAGTTTTGTTGTTAAAATAAGTAACATTGATTGGAGTGACGTTCTAAGCTGTATTGATGCTGATAAAGCTTATCCTTTATTTATGAACATATTCCTCAAATTGTATGATAAACATTTTCCTCTCATATCAACACAAACAAGAAAAATATGAAACCGTAGGCTACCAATAAAATATTGAGATTGATTAAGAAAATAATAAATGTTTTAACATATTTTGTCAAACTAGACGTTCAAGTGATGAGAACAAATTTTAAAAGATTAGAAATAAAGTTATAAATGTCTTTTGTAGAGCTCATCAAGAATATTATAAAAAAAACTGTTACATTTGAATCAAAATAGTATTCAAAAGACCTTAAATACATTTAATGAATTATTGGGCAAAAAGAAAATTCAAAGCCAAAAATTCTTTAATGTAACAAAAATTATTTACTGAGCCTCTTGAAATAGCAAATCAATTCAATAGTTATTTTAGTAACATTAGAAAAACTGTTAGTGACACAGAACCTGAATCTGTTCATTCTTTTCATTTTTATTGTCGAACAAGTTTTGTTGATTCCTTTTTTTTATCACCTGTACATATATGTCGGTAAAACCTTGGAAGTAATGCAAGTTGTGGAATCTATAAAGTTAAAGCAGGTTATCCATGCCAGATTGCATTGCCGTTAGTTCATGTATTTAATCTTTCCATTGTATCTGGTAAAGTACCCTTAAAACTTAAAGAATCTAAAGTAATCCCTGTTTTTAAGAAAGACGATCCCAGCAAATTTGTAAACTATAGACCCATTTCCCTCTTACCATGTTTTTTTTAAATTACTTGGCTAAATGGCTAATTGGTTACAATCTTCTTTTTTTTAAATATTAACAATATTTTAAGTGACACTCAATATGTATTTATACCTAGCTTTTAAAAGTCCAGCAAAAAACATTAGATTAATTTCAAGCTAACGAACATATAATAGGGGTTTTCTTAGACTTCTCTAAGGCATTCAGTTCTACAAATCACTTGATACTTGTATTTAAACTTCATCAATGTGGAATACAAGGGATTGCATTAGACTGGTTTAGGGATTATTTTTAGGCAGAGTTCAACATAATTTTGTCCCTGGTGTTTTATCTTCTTTGTTAAATGTCTCTATTGGGGTTCCTCAGCGATCAATACTGGGCCTCTTGCTATTTCTTTTTATACAGAAATGATCTTTGTAAATCAAATTTATTAACCTTCCATCAATTTACTGATGACACTAGTATATTTTTTCATCTCAAGCTTTAAATGATACTGTCTGAGTTCTGAAAAATGAGCTTAAAAAATATATCTGACTGGTCAAAACCAAATAAATTGTCCCTGAATATTGACAAAACTAAATGTGTTTATTTAAAAAAAACTAAATCTAATATAGAATCTAACATTCCTGACATAGCTAGCAATAATGGTCCTCTAATTAATAACAGTTATATTCCCATTTATAATAATAATAAACTTATTCAATTAAGCAATGATTGATAAATGAGCTAAAATATAGTTTGTCACCCAACAATTTGATAACTTTATATCATTCCATTATTTTCCCTAATTTGAAATATTGTAATATTGTATGGGCTACCAATGCAACACAAACTGAATTAGACTCACTATTTAAAGTACAACAGAAATGATTTAGAATAGCTACCAATTCTTATCATCTAGCAAAATCATTGCCCCTCCTGAAGCAAATGAAAAGACCACTGCTAAAACTGTCACTCCTGCACACATACTAATCCATGTCTTAAATTTGGAACTCGTCTGAAAATTGACAACTAGTTTAGGTAGCATAGTAGCATACTGTTATTGGCCTGGAATGTTTTTCTGGTAGGCAAAGAGGCCATGATTTCAGGGAATGGGACTAGGATTAGCTTAGCAGACTGCAAAAAGCTCATCCCATATCTCTAAGAAGGCATGATAGACTAGTCCAATACTATACAAACTAGCTAAAGGCACAACATCTAATTCAAAGTTGTGATAACTTTACCCATGGCAGTACGATTGCTCAATACGTTGATCCATTAGTATTTACTGTAAAGGTCACTGCAGTGTGCATCTTGCTAAAATAAGTAATGGTCTGCAGCCCGTAGCATATTGTTATTGGCCTGGAATGTTTTTCTGGAAGGCAAAAAGACCCTGATTTCAGGGAATGGGACTAGGAAGGCATGATAGACTAGTCCAATACTAGATCATTTAGTTAAAGGCACTACACCTAATTCAATATTGTGTCAACTTTACCCATGACAGAATAACTGTTCAATACGTTGATCCATTAGTAATGATGTAGTCACTGCAGTGTGCATCTTGTTCAATGAATAAGTTTTACCCCTAGCTTATCCTAGTTTACATTGCAAATGTGACACAACTCTGGAGGACAATCATTGCCCCTCCAGAAGCAAATGACAGGCCATTGCTAAAACTGTCCCTAATGCACACATACTAATCCATGTCTTAAATTTGGAACCCCTCTGAAAATGGACAACTAGTCTAGGTAAAAATAAGTCATGGCCTGCAGCCCGTAACATACTGTTATTGGCCTGGAAAGTTTTTCTGGTAGGCAAAGAGACCCTGATTTCAGGGAATGGGACTAGGATTAGCTTTGAAGACCACAAAAAGCTTGTGTGCACAACAATAAAGACAGTGTCAATTGCATAAGTCATCAAGTTGACCTCCTCCTCTACTTAATCCATCCTAGGACATTTTCTATAGCGACAATATCTTTGAACTCCAGAAAATCGTTATCAAATGCAGGTGATGGTATTAATTCTGGAATCTCTAGGCCATAACTTTCCATAGCCTAGTTTAGTTTAGTAATTTTTGCAAAGTAAAGCAACCTTATTAGTATTCTGGAAGTTCTAGACCAGTACTTGTCTTAACTTAGAATCGTCTAGTCAGCAAAAGTAAAAGGTAAAAAGATATGATTTAACATTTACCAGGTCAGATACACCCCCCCCCCCCCCTGTAGCATTGTTACTATGTTTCTATTAGATGATCATACTTGGTTTTGATGCTAGGATTTGTAGCAGTATATCTATAATATCTGTGCATTGTTATAGTGAAAACATTTCCCCTTTACATTATCCTTTGAAACAATAACATCCTTTTATTTGCCTTTTGGGAAATTTTCTGTGCCAGGAATATTAACCAACTCCAGCTTATCGCTGATGATTGTTTTAATTGGTTTAGTTGTCAGTGTAATAAATCATTTAATGTTTATTTTATAATTAGACAAGAATAAATGAGGTTTTGAAATGGCATGATTGACAATTTAAAGTAAGATATTTGTTGTGGACAGGGCAGGTCTTATAATTTTATTTTGGAGTGAACTTTGTTCCAATTTCTAAACAGTTTTATACATTCATAAAAAATAACATTGATCCAAGATGATTGTATCCATCAATTTGATCTGTATTACCAGCTAGCTCTGTAAATGATGATAGTTACATCAATGCCCTACATGCAGAACATATGGACCAGATTGAAAAGGTTGTGGGTGTCATTATAAATTTTGCATACTAGTTTTTCCACAAATTTTGAAATGATGAAATGATAAAACTGGCTTTCTGTCTGTACTGTCAGACAGATACATGAAGTTAGATATTTGTTGTGTACAGCACAGATGTCATAATTTTGTTTTAAAAGAGTATCTGTGTTCCACTACTCACTTTCTAAACAGGTTAATACATTCCTCAAAAATTACGTTGATCCAAGATGATTGTATCCATTAATTTGTTCAGTATTAACAGCCAACTATTGCAAGTGATCATAGTTACATCAATGCCCTAAATGCAGAATATATGGACCAGATTGAATAGGTTATGGGCGTCATTTTAATTTTTGCACACTGATTTTTGTTATGGTTTTTGATATAATAAGATATAAGGGTTTCTGTCTGTGCTGCCAGAAAGTTAAATCAAGTTAGATATTTGTAGTGGACAGCACAGGTGTTATCATTCATAGTGAATTGTATTAGTGAACTGTGTTCCACAATTCGCTTTCTAAACAGTTTATACATTCATGACAAATTACATTGATCCAAGATGACTGCATCTATTAATTATTAATTTGATCAGTATTATAACGGCCAACTCTGCAAACTATCATAGCTACATCAATGCCCTAAATGCAGAATATATAAGCCAGATTGAATAATTTAAGGGCATGATTCTAATTTTTGCTCACTGATTTCTTTAATAGATTTGATATGATAAAACTAGATGTCTGTCTGTGCTGCCTCAAAAATGGAGTAGCAAGTGTTACTTAATGTATTAAGCTCACTCGCTTCAACACCACATTTCAGTACCATTCATTTTATGATAAGAATCTGGAATCTGAACTGTTACTAATTTTATCTTTAGAACTGAGAACCTTGAAGATTAATGTAGTACTTTGCAACATGTAATGGCATTTTTTTAGCCACATCATTTGTATATGTATAATTGTGAATAATGTGGGGATGCATGTAATGTGTGTTTGTGGAAAAAAGAGAAGACGAACGGCATTGTAGAACAAAGTAGCCACATCATATGTACATATGGAAAAGAGGAAGACAAGTGGCATTGTGGAACAAGGAAGCCACATCATGTGGACATGTATAATTGTGAAAGATGTGGGGATGTAAATTGTGTTTCTGGAAAAAGGAGTAGACAAGCGGCATTAAAGAACAATTAAGGAATTCACATCATGTGAACGTACGGAAAAGGAGGAGACAAGTGGCATTGCAGAACAAGGATGCCACATCATGTGTATATATGTAATTGTGAATAATGTGGAGATGTAATGTGTATTTGTGGAATAAAGAGTAGACAAGTGGCATTACAGAACAAGGAAGCCACATCATGTGTACATATGGAAAAAGGAGGAGACAAGTGGCATTGCCATTGTGGAACACGGAAGTGGGAAACAAGGAAGTGGCATTGGGGAACAAGAACGTGGCATTGGGGGGAAAGAACGTGGCATTGGGGAGTAAGAACGTGGCATTGGGGAGCAAGAACGTGGCATTGGGGAGCAAGAACGTGGCATTGGGGAGCAAGAACGTGGCATTGGGGAGCAAGAACATGGCATTGGAGAACAAGAACGTGACATTGGGGAGCAAGAACGTGGCATTGGGGAGCAAGAACGTGGCATTGGAGAACAAGAACGAGACATTGGGGGAAAAGAACGTGGCATTGGGGAGCAAGAACGTGGCATTGGGGAGCAAGAACGTGGCATTGGGGAGCAAGAACGTGGCATTGGGGGAAAAGATCGTGGCATTGGGGAGCAAGAACGTGGCATTGGGGGAAAAGAACGTGGCATAGGGGAGCAAGAACGTGGCATAGGGGAGCAAGAACGTGGCATTGGGGGAAAAGAACGTGGCATTGGGGAGCAAGAACGTGGCATTGGGGGAAAAGAACGTGGCATTGCGGGGAAAAGAACGTGGCATTGGGGAGCAAGAACGTGGCATTGGGGGAAAGGAACGTGGCATTGGGGGAAAAGAACGTGGCATTGGGGAGCAAGAACGTGGCATTGGGGAGCAAGAACGTGGCATTGGGGAGCAAGAACGTGGCATTGGGGAGCAAGAACATGGCATTGGAGAACAAGAACGTGGCATTGGGGAGCAAGAACGTGGCATTGGGGGAAAAGAATGTGGCATTGGGGGAAAAGAACGTGGCATTTGGGAGCAAGAACGTGGCATTGGGGAGCAAGAACGTGGCATTAGGGAAAAGAACGTGGCATTGGGGAGCAAGAACGTGGCATTGGGGAGCAAGAACGTGGCATTGGGGAGCAAGAACGTGGCATTGGGGAGCAAGAAGGTGGCATTGGGGGAAAAGAACGTGGCATTGGGGAGCAAGAACGTGGCATTGGGGGAAAAGAAAGTGGCAATTTGGAATTCCATATCAACCATCTATATTTACTGTGTCAATAATGAACCTCTTGCCATGGGAAGCAACATTTTAAAATCCACGTAAAAAAAGAGCAATTCAAGTACAAGGACATATAATTGTAACTGTTACACAGTGCGGGAAGTTAACAAGATCATGGGTCTATCGGAAAAAAGTAGTCGTACCTGTATGAAAGGTGGCCGTTCTTGTTAGGAAGGTGGTAGATGAATTGATGTCCTTGCACTTGAATTGCTCTCATTTTACGTTGCCTGGAGGAGAATAGAACAAAATATTTTATTAAAAACAATATTTTATCTGTTTGTTGCAGTTATGAATATATGTTTATCAAGTCAAATGGATTTTGTTTCTCCACGACATTTGTAGTCTTTAACATTTCACATGATTATTGAAGTAAATAAATTGTTTATTAGTAGGTCTAAATTATTAAAAAAAAAATCATTTCTGAAAATGTTGAGAACAAATTATGAATGTTTAGTATTGAAAATGGCAACATCAAAGTTCATAGATGGCATCATTATTAAAAATAATTACCACAGGATTTCTATGAGGTCTTTATGATCATGGCAAAAAAGAAATCATAAGATAATTCTGAAGTCAAAGCCCTTCACAACCTAAAATTAAGCTCCAAATTACCTTTACACACAATAGTGTTATTTTAGTTGTATATAGATTTCCTAAGTAAATAAATCAATACCCTTGGCAATCAGTATAAAAACTGAAGATATCTCATGGTTTCATGGTATATATATCTATTTTTCAGAGTGTTGATTGAGTCAACTTACTGGTCCTTAGTCAGAGTCAGACACGTCCATAGCATCTGGACCAGCGTGGATTTTAACTGAAATAAAGGATATGACAGAAAATGTAAGCAGTTCATATATTTTGTGCTAATCATCAATTTCGTAGGGAAATGGATTATTATTTATTATTTGTTTGTATTTGTGTACAAAAACTGACCAGCAGCACAGACTGAAGGGATACAACTAGAATACTACATCTATATACAAAGGGATGTTAACAATAATATTATTAAATTAGAATGCAGAAGAGAAATTAAATACATATCAAGGGTTCATTGACTCAAAAACGTAACTCCATATTTTGCCAAAATGAGTATTTGATATGAAAATGTTCAGAAAAGGGGAGGCTTTCCAGGAAACACAAAGACTTAACTCTATCCAACATTCCCATTGAAGTCAATGGCTAGTGAAACACAGACTAACTACTTAAGGCCCAAGTGGACCTCTATTTTTAAACCACTTTGTCTAAAATGGCACAAATGAAGTTACGTCTTAGTGTCACTGACCCCTTGATATATTTAAAAATACTACAAAAACAATATTTTTAACAATTAAAACCCCTTGGGTCGTTTAGATTGAGCAATAATCATAATCAAACACCCAAAAAGTAATGCAAAAGTGATTTAATGCTATATATTGGTTACTGGTATAAACAAGCTTGAAATGATGCATTGGCAGACTATGGCTTTAAGGCTATGGTGTAGCTTTGGAAAGTACGACCTTTGAAATGGGCAGTGGAAAATACAGTTTTTAATTTGTCTAAGTCAATTCCGTATGGCTTTCTACAATCCTTTTTTTTTTTTATGTAGGACTGCATTTGAATTTTAAAATACACACCCTTGGAATATATAAGTGCTATATATGTGAACTAGATATTAATATGTTTCAGGACATTAATTGGTCCATTATCACAATTTTCAGCATATAAATTATAGGAATATAAGATTTCACAAAATATAAGTCATTAAATCATTTTTGTACATTGTAAATGTCTATTGCAATAGGCCATTTTCGTATTAAATGTAGCCAAATTTATACTAGCATGCCTCGATGCAAATTATTTCACTTAACTGCTATGAATAATTGTATTTCAGTAGTCAGAATGTAAATTGAATATATTATGTGTTTTTTTAAAGGGTAAGGCATAATGTTTGTCCTACCTAGCAACATCTAATGTATGCAATGGAATTCTGACTATTCAGCTACATTTATTCATACCAAGTGAATGAAATCCTTCATTACGAGGCGCTTCACAAAGGCATTTATGTTTACATTAAAGGTACATTTACATGCTATTCAGGATTAACCTGATCAAATAAGTCATGAATATGTTATGTCGCATGTCCTTTCCAACTGAACATTGGGCAATGGAGATAGACACATTAATGTGAATCACGTCATTTCCATTTTCCATTCTATGCAATCACTACAGAAGTGCTTCTGTCTTTCTAAGTTTACAATAGTATTCGTCCACAATGTATCCTTTTTGGGACAATCAGATAAAATAATTTCAAACTAATTATGTGGACCAATATGACGCTCCTGGATTGATATTCATAAACTGAATTAATGATATACATGTATGGGTATTAGACATTTCTTTCCCTTGTCCTTAAATTCTCCTTAATTACTTTTGTCTCTTCTCTTTTGCTCTTTGACCTATTTTCTCTTTTCCATTTCCTTCCTTATCTCCTTTCCTCTTTTTCTTCTATCCTTTCAATACCCAATCTTTCTTCTCATTTTCTCTTCTGATTATTTCTCTGATCCCCCTTTCAGTTCCTTTATTTTTCCTATAGCGTTATCACTCAAGTTTCTTCAGTAACATGACAAAGCTGATAATACAATAATCATCCAATAATTACATGTATGTTGTTGTGGTCCTTGTCAGTGTTTATTTAATAAGGATCAGTTGAATATTTGTTACATTTATACCACATACATAAATGTTTCATTGTAAGTATATACTGAGGCTCATCCTTTTTGTATTCTCTTTTATTGTTCTTCTCTCACTGTTCATGTACCTATTGCAATAACATTCTCTTTTCATTTCCCAGTGAGTGAAGCCATTTGTTGTCCTTCGTAGTTATCTATCATTCCTCAGCTACCGGTATGCTTCAAATGTCAAGAAGTGCATAACGTTACATTTTGTCAATAAGGAGATCATCAAAATATATTGAAGTTGTGCAAAATACACTTTAATATTTGCAATGATTCTACTTCCATTTTTTGCCATATACTTACAATGCTGCTTGCAGTAATGCAAAACGAAACGACGTTTCGCATCACGACTGCATTGGGGTCCCCTTAATGTTAATGCCTGGCACCTCTTTGGTCTTCTCAGCACCATCCTCCGTATCCTAGTATGATTAAGATACATGTAAGATATAGTAAGTACACTTATAAATGCTCGCACAATCAAGACAAATGGATGATTAAAGTATTTTGGTAGTTTGTTCACAAAATGATAACATGAAATACAAAAATACAAAATTTAAATGGGAATGTACATTATTATGATGATATCCCTACCGGTATGCAAAAAGTATAAATATATGTTCTTTTAGTAAATTGAACACATGGGACATTAACATATCAGGTACCCTTTCATCATTCTTTGAATAGTTTTGGTTGTTTGGTGTGTGTTCATTTTATAGTTACTGCTTTGGTGATTCATTTCTGTTATTTGCTTATAGATTTTATGTGAACTTGTATCTGATGCATGAAGGAATAATTGAGACTCTGCTCCTCAAATCTAAACAATGTACAAGAAAACACATGAGGTGATAGTGCTTTTCCAGCCAATATTCCATATCACTGGAATGATGTAACTTAAGTTTTTCAGCTGATAATTTCAAAATCTAGGCCTAAACTGAACAATTCTCTTCATGAGAAATATGTGAACCACAATTTAAGTCATTTTTATTTTAAATTTAAACATCTTGATCACTTTCTATATGCTATTAATGAGCTGTATATGAGCAACCAATATTCATGAACATGTAGGTGTAATAATCCAGTGACCCCTGGAACCAGATGTGTTTAAAACAAAATTGTATTAATGTAATATTTAAGTTGTCCATATCCGTATGTCCTTAACTATCTATTATTACTCCATACTTCACTTTGCTTCTTCACGATATGGAATATACATTTGTCCTATAGTATAAATGTTTTTTACAATTATTTTATATTTAAAGAGACTTGGTAACATTGTTCAGATGAGAGATAGTGGTGCTAAGGTAGTGACTTCAATGCTAGATGTACAATTAAAGATAATCTGAAAATGTGAGTAAAAACGGACCAGTATTCATGGTACAAATTGGGAAAAGCTGATCTGATCGATTCCTTAATTCTCCCAACTATATTATTACAATTTAATTACATTTTAGGTGAATGGATATCGTCACAAAGCATAAAATGGCTCTACATTCCATTCCAGACATTTAAGTGTTGACAGATTTTTTTGTATAGCCTGTTTTACGTCTTTTTTCATGGAAAAACGGTTGGGAAAATTCAAAAAATGGTTTGGAGAATTTACTGTTGATCACTGTTAGAGGGTGTCATACATTGACTCCTTCAAAGAAAACCATAGATATCTTCGTGGTTTGAGATTTTTTTCAGGATTTGTTGCATGTCAGAGGGTTAGTAGAGTAGAAGGAATATAGTAAGTAATATTTTATACAAAAATTAAGCAATTTTTTTCATCAATCTTCAACAATGTTACCAAGTCACTTTAAGAAAAACATAATATACATAATTTATACGCTCGTTTCTTTGTATGTGTATTTCAAGACATATTTACATTTGCCACACTCAACCCAGGTGATGTAAATGGGTACGGTACCTGGCAGGAATTATTTCTTTGAAATGCTAGAGTGCCATAATGGCAGCACTAGCTGCTAAAGCAGGGGTAATACTCTCCAAGTTTGGAAGGGCTTAGTGATTGTAATAAGCACTATATAAAAACTGAGTATTATTATTATTATTATTTTGTTTCTACTATTTACCAACATATTGTTATGTTCAAAACTTATTTCATCTTTTAGGCCTATAAATATAGTTTTAATCACTCACATTTTTAAAGCTCATTTTCTATATATTGTTGTGTCTACTTCACATATTTATACTTTTAATGCTTATTATCAATTGATCACATGAGCTTGTTTTGCTTTATACAATACGTTCAGAATAGGGTATTGCATTCCCGCGGAAGATATGAACAGTATTTGTAACTTACTAAGATATATACATGGTTATTTTTCCACCAAATAGACAATAATTATGATAACTCTTTTTGATCGTTGAACTGTTTGTGGTTTATTGTTTGGCGATATATTTCATTATCATAATGATATAATGAGTCAAACTTATAATAACAATACAAATAATAATAATAATAATATTGATATTGATAATGATAATAGTAATATCAATTATAATGTCATAATGTTTAAGTAATTACTCTAGATATAGGAACAAATATTGTCAATAATGTTAATTCAGAGAAAATATCTATGTAATGAGAATGTAAAAGTGCTATTTTCTCTATATACTCGTTTTATGTTTTATGTATCATGTCACATGTACATTTTATTTATTTTTCTCTGTGAATAATGCATGTTAAGGCAGCAAATTTCCTTTTGGACCAATCCAATTTGAATTTGAATGAATTTGAATTTGTAAATTTGTCAGTGTTATATTACTTTTATTTATATGTCATTTTGTTGCTTTTTATCAACACGACCCTGATTTAAAGCAGTCTTTGAACTGTTTCAGGCTTTTACCGTGTATAAATAAAATAAATCCAAACTCAAACTCACTCATGTATCAAGTCTATAGGAATTAAACAATTCAGTAGGCAACTGGTTAAAGATAAACTTAGTACTGGTCATGCGATTGCATTGTGAAAGAAAAGGTGTGGAAAGGATCAGAAACAGTTGATCATGTAGCATGTAAGTATTGGTGTGCACTGCAAGGTTCTGGAGTCATCAAAATCATAATAAATTTGACCGAGTCTTGGTAAAGTAACAAGCACTGAACACAGAAAGCTATATATGGGACAACACACATTGTGTCGGGGCTATAGTACTACCTTGATTTCCTTGTCTTTCTATGCTCATTACTCAGCCAATATACATGTTCTTCCAAAATTGTTTGACACATGTCATTTATTTGTAATCTTGAACATTCAGTGTAAGTTTTGTTTGATTCTGTGAGAATTAATTTTCTTTTTTTTACCAATACTAAAGTTTATCTTTAAGTGTGGTCTTATAATACAGTTATATATAGGTGTTGTAGTTTTGTCTAGAACGTTCAGTTATTCATTGATGGAGGAAGTTATGATTGCTTTTGTAAGACCTGACATTGCAAAGTTAGCACAATCTATAGCATTATTACGCTATAGGCACATTATAATCACATGTGCATCTCATGACATACAACTTCCATTCTGTCTCATCATTTCTTGATGAATTTACCCCTACACGTTTTAGATTGAGTTTTTGAGTTTTTGAGTACAAGAGGCAAAAACATTGCTTCCTAACTAGATGGCAAAGTTTAATCCTCAAGTTTAATCAACATCCACTGTCTGCTGTTGATCATGTTATGATCATATGACATCTCTTTCATTTGCTCGAAGTACTGGATTGTATTATTACCATTACCGTACTCTTATTATAGATATTAGTACATTTGTATTACGAAATTTGCAAACATTGTTGGTTCTTATTATTTACTCTTATGTTATACTTTTTAATGTTTATGTATAATAGTTTTAAAATATTGTATTGTGTCATCTTCTCATTAATGTATTGTGTTACATTTCAGGTGTTTATATGCGCAGGCCCATGCAGGATCAGAATGTGAAAATCACTGACTAAGCCACCCTGGGTATATAACAAATGAAAGTATATATTTGTTAAATAAACGAATCATTTTAATAAACGAATCATTTTGATAAACGAATCATTTTAATAAACGAATCATTTTAAAAAATCAAATACCGATATTTGAACAAGATTTTGAAAAAACTGTTCGTACTTAGATATCTCAATCATTACAACGTGAGCTTTATACATACATGTACTACACAGTGTAAGTACCAATCATTGGTGTATGTCAGTTGTATGGTTTTGACAGGCACGGCTATTGCTGAATTGATATTTTGAGTACTCACTCATCCTCGGTAAACTGCTCCCGATGCTGCCAACAAACTCTTGACAAGTGGCGGGTCTTACGTTTGCATCGAGGTGCCCCCTTCGCCGTGGTCCGGCACATACATCGGTGAGGGACTAATTCATACGGGCCCTCATGTAGGTTTGCCTCATGGTCAGGATGGTTGTGGTTCATGATGATAGCTGTTAAGAAGTAGAACAAATAAGATTATTAATCAATTCCATTAGGCCTGTACTGTTTTATACGACAATAATTGCATCATTTGTTCTTAGACTAGTAAGTTTTCCATATGTTATTCTAATAACCCCGTTCACATTCTTTTTCGTAAATTAATATTTGCTAATTGACTTGTGATGTTATTTGCTCCTTAATACATTATGGACAATGGTTGCATTTTAGAATACATATTTTAAATTTAATTGTTTGTTTTTAGCTATTTGTTGTTAATGCTCACTAACAGTTAACTGCTAAATTATTCATATCCTTGCCTACGTTTGTAACTTTTTAAGAATGTGAACATTTTATTTGTCTCGATCGATTTGTTTTTCGTGAGAATGCGGTATATTACAGCTCACATCTAAGAGTATTGAAAAAGTTCCTTATTCTAACCAGTCCACGTTTCATCCTTGAGCTACAATTTTTTTTTAAACCTCAGATTTACAAGGCGTATGTATAATTAAGTTAACTGTATGTGCATAAATATTTAATGTAGAGATTTATGATGTAATTGTACTTTGAGTAGCAAGTACGGGGGCACATGCCTCCGGGCATGTGTTGCATGTCACTTTATGCACCCTAATCATGAAACTGTCGATACTAACCTAAAATATTAATAAGTCTCGTAATTTGTTTATTTATTTATTTATACTTTTTGTACAAAAATTATGAAATTTAAACCCAATTCATAGCCCATATATCTCGTTTGAAGTTTTCACCCCCCCCCCCCCATCCTTCTTGGAAATGAGCCTCCTATACATATTGACACGAGTAATGATGAATCATTTGCAATACAAAAATCTATCAGATTTACGATAGAAGGCAGAAGTACCTGATGTACACACTTTAAATGTATTTTTATTCCTATTGCATTCAAAACCTCTTGCAGATTTCCCTTATTTTAGTGTAACAAAATAAGTTAGAAATAGGGAAACTGCTTAGTGACTCGTATATGATGCAATAATTTAGAAAAATGAAAGGTCAGGGCACTCCTGATTACATGAAGTACTCGGCCATAACAATAACCATGATTTCGTAAAAACATATCTGCTTTGCATGGAACATAGCTGTGCGCAAAAAAGTCCATTATTATCAGTGTTTTCATTATTTTTCTTTTCATAAGCAATAATGTATGTACTTACCAAGTCAAACTCAAAGTCAAAGTGTAGTATGTGTAATAAATCTGTATGTGAAAAGAAGAGTATAATGGATTATCAATAAACGTTTCATCAATTTCTGAAATACGGTTGTCTTATATTTTCAATTTACTTTTAATTACATATTATTTACGTAAATAAACATGTGACGAAATTGATTTTATTATTTCATGAAGGTTTGCATGATTATGTCTGTTATTGTTTTGTGTATTTTTTCTGGCACTTTAGGTATAGGGAACTGACAAGTCTTAGAGTATTGTCAGGTTAGTTGTCATATCAACCTATGTTTCTCCTTTCTGAAAAATAGCAAGAATTACTTACTCACTTTTTTTTTCTGTAAGTGGGGGAGGGGGGGGGGGGATAAGAGGACACTTTTTTTTTCTTTTTTTTTTTTGGTCTCGAAATTTGACATTTTGCTCCGTTGGGGGGGGGGGGTAAGGTCATCCATTGGCATTTTTTTTTTATTTTTTTTTTTTTAATAAAACAAATTAAAAAAAAGGGGGGGGGGGTGTTTTGCTTAAAAATACACACTTACAAAAAACTGAAGGGGGGGGGGGTTCAACCCGCAACCCCCACCCCCCCCCCCCCCCTTCAGTTTTTTGTATGTGTGTATTACCTTCTTTTTTTTTTTTGCTCTAGGGGGTGTCGGGGAGAGGGGGGTGTTCGTGTAAAAAAAAAGGGGGGAAGCGATTTTCAAATTTCCATTGAGAAAACAACAATTGTGCTCGTCGCCCCCCCCCCCCCCCATCCTCCCCCTTTCCCGTTGAGCGAAAATAACGCTGTGCGCGATTTTCAAATTTCCATTGAGCAAATAAAAAAAAATAGTGCTCACTACTGTACTGGGGTGCACCAAATTCAAGATGCAAGATATCCCCAAAAGTGTATAATATCTCAAGTATAATTTATGTGGCAATACTTAAAATGATACACAAATCAGTGGGTATTGAAGATAACTCGCTTTAAAACATCTTCAAATTGCTACATTAGCTCTTCAAAATAAAAATATGTCGGACAACAACGAGGGAGAAACATGATTGTGACGTTCATCGAAACTACATCACTTGGCTTCTTAATTATAAAACATACCAGTGCTCATCATTTAAAACAAAATAATGGTTGTAGCACAAAGTTCATCTGATGTTTTCTTTTTATGTTTCAATTAAAAATAACTTGATAGAACTGACGTTTTGACAAGAAAATATTGACTCGATTTAGACTATGTAGGTCTTTACAGTGTTACTAAGGAGCCCGAGAAGACGGGTGAATACGTGAATATACAACTGTGAGCCTATCGAATAGCCAGCAAATTAAAGTGCATGACCCGACAAAACAAGGGAATAAGAACATTAATAGAATGGCGCTCATCAGTTGGGCTACACATCTTATTTCTCAATAAATGATTATAAATAAAACATATGCAGCTGGATAGGCAGTAATATCTTGAATCCTCAGTTTGTCACTCTCAGAAAGATATGACGACTGCTGTCCGTATTTAATGTATTATATAATAACGTTCTATTTGCCCAGGGTAGCCACTTCAGATATGAAACTGCCAGGGGGCCCTGCATAACATTATGTTATTACTACCCTTCTCCAATCTAATATGCTGAGCGCCTAGCTAGAAGGCAGAAGGTCCCATTGATATGAGTCTTTGATATGACTCAGCCGGGGTTCAAACCCACGACCTCCCGTTCATGAGGCGGGCGCTCTAACCACTGA